>WYEA01012089.1:25270-53896 GCA_033558465.1 Alcedo atthis | reverse complement strand
GCAGATGAAACACAGGAAATTCTACCTCAACATGAGGAAAAACTTCTTTACTGTAAGATTGACAGAGTCTCGAAGGTAGAGAGCAATTGCACTGGTGGGTTGACACTGCCTTGAAAGTGATCTCAGTGTGACTTGCTGGATTTTACTCTTCATCCACCCAGAGAGCATGAAACTTCTGAAACTGTGACAGTTTTGCACAAAGAAAGTTTTTCTTGTTAGAAAAAAAAAAAAAAAAAAAAAAAGGGACATAAAGCTACCTTTCTCACAAGGGCACTCACTGCAGAAAAAAAAACCACCTTTCTGAAGGGATTTAAAGCCCATTGTCTTTTTGGATGTCATTTGAATGTACAAGAAACAACCTTCATAATAAAATATCTGGGAATTTCTCATTAGCGTGTTTCTGATTTTCAAAATAATTACAAATTTGTGATTTTATAAGTGGGGAGAAAAGTGTGTTTCAAATAAGTTTTGGGATGCTTACGATTCTGAAACAGCTGTGAACCGTGACTAGCTGAACATGATCTCTTCATAAACAAAACTGTTTTCCTCTATATAAAAGTGAGCTGTTTCAGCAATGTTTAATCAACCAACACTGACCTTTCTTCTGAAATGCCACAAATTTGTTTTCAATGAATGTTTAACTACTGAGTTCTAAAGGGAAAGGTTCACAAAATTTAGAACCTACTTTTGATCTTAAACTGATTTTATAGTTACCACACAGCATGGATGCTGTAGGACTGTGTATGTTTTAGGAGGTTATTTTTTTTCCATCTGTATTGTAAATGTCTTTTAACACGTGTTATCTCCTTTTTTCATTTTGCTTCTGACATTTTTCTGTATTGTCCTAAGATATGTGAAAAGACCAACAAAGAAGAAAAAAAATAAGCCCATAGTATCACAGTGGCTAAGCTGGTGATTTTTTAACAAATGTGCATTTGAGAACTGATCAGAATAATCTGAGGATATACCTATACTGCAATATGGCTGGTACAGATAAACTTTGTTAGATAGCTTGCGTAGATAGCCATCTGTCACAGTAGGGAACTCACTGCAGGTTGTGAATTCTGCCTGAAAAGTTGAGTATCAGGCAATTTATGGCACTAAACTTTACATTCTCACAAATAGTCTGTCCTTGAAAATTAGATCTTCATTATTTAATGTTTGGTCAGCTTTGTGGAATTAATTAATTATACAACTATAGTGGAATCCTAGAAATTATTGACGTATTCTAAGACCAGGTGTGTGGAAATGGGTTAATTGAGTTGTCTTGGCTGCAGGGGATTATGAACATGCTGTATCTACTTAAAATAATTACATTACTTCCACACAGTGGAAAATACACATCTGGATGGGCCAGTGCAAAATCAGCATCCTTTCAGGTGATTGCTATTGCAAGTTTACAGCTAGCTTGTTTCTACCCAGCTTCCCTAGCTTGCATGGTAGGAAGAAGAGTAAAACTTGTCTCACTCACCTCACCAGGTTCAAAAAGGTATGGATTTCAGCTCGGAACTTGAGGAAATTATACATAACTCTGTGAGTAGGGTGAAAGAGTTTAGTTATCCTCAGGCATGAGCACCAAAATCTTAGGTTGTGACCATTTTGAACTGATCTTGGCTAATTTATACTAAAGTACAACCCTTCCTGCAGGTTAATGATGTATTTGTTACAGTCTTCAGAATTACAGTAAATTGTCCCAAATCGGCATCACTGAGGTTTGTTATCTTAACTCATATATTCCCAGGCTGTTCTCGCTTACTTGCTTCTATCTAGTTTAAATTAAAAATTAAAATATCAGACTGAAATAATTCCAGGGGGTGTCATTTGAAGTATGTCATGAATAGATATGCAATGTGCTTTGCATGTAAAAAGAACACACATGTGCAAAGAGATGCTTATTTTAGAAGGCATTTGCCAACACCTGGAATAATATCAGTCTGTGGTTTCAATTTTAGGATTTGAGACTGTGTTTATCCAACTGATGGATATACTCTACTGAGAAGTAATCAAAATTTACTGTATTTATCTCCTCAGATAATGCAAACATAAAATGAAGGGTAGTACAACAGATCTGCAATGTATAGAGTAGGTCATCCATATCCACATTAGTATTTGTCAAATGACTCTTTGAGAGGTTTTGTCTAGGATCGGGTGTTGAGTGAATTTGGTTTCATTTATTAGTGCCTGGATTTTTCTGATTAAACATTAGCAGCAAAACATACTGTTTCATCTTGCTGGGCAATCAGAAAAGCTGGAGTCAAAAACAGTGAGGTTCAGGAGGGTCTATATTCCTAGGTGTGTTTTGCACCAGTGTTTGTATGAGGTGAATTAACTAGTTTTTGGAGAAGGACATGACCTATGTCTTTCTATTGAACAGGTTTGGAGCATTTGTTACAAAACTCTCCTTGGATCCTGCTGCCAGTGGCTGTTATCTTGTAGATTTTTTTATGCTGTTGGATACACTGATGCACGTGGGGTTAGCATAACCTCTTTAAACAGAAGAAGTTAATACTTGATGGAATTGGTCTGTAAATGTGTGTTTTCCCTGTACCTTTGGGTCAGTGTAAGAACGTAAGAACATGAGGCAGAAGGTACTAACCTTGCTCCGTAGGTTGTGTGCAGTTCACCATAACCCGCAACACACTTTTTGCAATCAAGTTTTGCAATCAAGCGGTGAAACGAAGTGAACGTCTCAATTTTGGGGGTGCTTTTCAGGAGGCTGAGCATTTAAGTGCGAACTTTGCAAACACTAATAGCTACCGTGACCCGCGTCTCGATTAACTTTCTGTGCCATTCACATGCTAGATGCCTCAAGCATCGTTTTACCTCCAGTGTATGCGAATAAGACACTCTTTGGTGAAAAGCAGGATGTTTGCGGGGCTTCACCGTCGCGGTTGTTTTAAGGGGGTCAGGGAGAAGGTGGGATGGGGCACCCCTCCTCATCCTCATCCCCTCCTTGCTCCACCCCTCAGGGTTGCGGGGGTAGCGGGGCAGGTGGAGGCGGCCAGAGACCGGGGTGAGGGGTAGTTCCCGCCCAGGCTTCTCACCGCCCCCGGACACGCCTCAGATCCCGCCCCCGGGCACGCCCTCGGGCACGCCCCCCTGGGGTCTAGTGGCGGCACCGGCACCGGCTGCGGCCTCACTCTGCTGTCGCCGCCACCATGACGGACCGCTCAGCCTTCGACACCGATGTTATCACCATGACCCGCTTCGTGATGGAGGAAGGCAGGCGGGCGAAAGGCACTGGGGAGTTTACGCAGCTCCTCAACTCCCTCTGCACGGCCATCAAAGCCATCTCCACCGCCGTCCGCAAGGCGGGCATCGCCAACCTGTGAGTCCCGGGAGTGTTGCCAGCATCCCGCACCTCCCCGCACTTCCGCGGGCTCAGGGGATCCTCCAGCCTCGGGGGTGGTGGGGATGGGGATGGGAGGTGTTCACCCGAAAGGCATGTGTGTGGGCTGAGCATCCACCCACCGCCTTTCACAGAGCTGTAAGTAACTCCTTTATCAAATCTTCGACTGGTTTTCTGAAGTGAACCGGATCCCGTGACTTTTTATTAATTTAAGGCATGCAGTCTTTTAGATTTCTGCTGGTGCTAGAACTGCACTCGAACCTTCAGCAAGTCTAATTGCTTTCAATCAGAAGACCAAACAAACCTACTTAAAAGACAGCAAGTCAAAATATGCAAGCATTGTTGCTCATTGGATGCAAGCACCATTTTATGCTATGAGGCGTTTAATCAAATTCAGTGTGGTGTGTTTTGGTTTTTTTTCATATTGCATCATAGCAACTTGAGTTTCTCTGTAAAGCTTGGAATGTCTAAGGCTTTCTGAAAGAGCACGGGTTAGGAACGGTAGTGTCTGTAGTCATCCAATCAGAGAGGAATTGCTCTGAAGCTGCATCAAGGAAATAGTTCTCTTGAAACGTTAAGTAACTGAAACTGGCTGTAGGTAGCAAATCCCCCTAAGTATGGCATATTGTTGATAAGCTAACCTGTACATCGATCAGAGCTGTAAGTGTGTGCTGCTGCATTACATAATGAAAAGTGTAGTAGAGAGGAACTAAACTTGCCTCTACAAACCCCATAGTGGAAAATAGAATAAGCAAGAGGTCTCTGGTGATAGAGTAACATTTATTACAAAATGTACCAGAGAGATTTAAAATGTGATGACTGAATTTAATAAATAGAAGCAGATGCAAGAGAGGATAAATATCCACCACTTAATGTATGTTTTAATTATTTTTTCTGCTTTAACCTCAGAATTTATGTAACTCTGTTAGTTTTTTAATCACTTTGTGCTAGCTCCTTCATAAGCCTCCTACATCTACAAATAAAGCCCAGACATCTGAGGTCCCATTCCTTATGAGTCCTACATGTGTGTCTACTGACATCTGCCCACAAGTTCCATACCTGTGCTGATACTCTTGCCTTGTGACCCTTTACTGTGCATTTGACTCTCAGTGCAGGGCTTGTGAGCCTCCTTGAGAAGTACATCTTCCACTGTGGGACTGCATTTCAAAACTGGTGGTGGGATTTTGCTTGGCTTATCAGGAATATGAATATGTAGGGATCACTGGCTCCCTTTTCTTTGGATCATTCTCAGGCTTGTGTCTGTGATAAGTGCTACTCGGCAGCTGAGGTGCAGAACAGCTGGGGAAGCCACAGTCCTTTCCCAGCTGTAGGCTCTGTTCAGGGCAGTCTGTTGTGCCATTCCAGGAGGCCCCAACAGACGAGGTGTGAAAGCTGTAGCTGCTCACCATATGGAGTTTACATTTTGAACATGAGAACTTGTGTGTCTGCTTTCAAGTATAGTGCTCAAAGTACACTTTTCTCCCCAAATCACTGCCATGCTTGCAGAAAAATGTTCAAGCCACTGTAGTAGAGAAAGAGAATTATACGAGGTCTGTTTCTCAGCCTGATGCATTAAACTGAAGAAATGCAGCACATTCCTAAAATAAGATCTACAGCATTATTACAAATATCTGAAATACCAGTATTCAGCCAAGATCAATGAATCGTGAATGAAGTATGTAAGAGTCATCTGAATGTGTGCAGAGCTGGCTATTGTTTTTCTCTTCTAAGAGCTAAACTTTCTGTTTTGCATGCTTTTGAAATCACCTATCACAAGGTTTTCTGGTACTTCCTGATTCTATGTTTAGTTCTGATTAGCTCACAGGGTTTTATTTTTGTTTTGTATTAGTATTTCTCATCTTTATTCCCAATGAAATGTTTACTACTTAAAGTCAAAACTGAAAACATTGAACCATAAAAATGTTGATTTATCTGTAAGCAAAGTATTCCTACACATATTGGTAACCACAAGCAAATTGCACACAGAAGTTAAGAGCATAACTGGTGGCATCAGATTAATCGTTATTTTTAAAGTTTTCTAAGAAAGTCTGAGCTCTTAGGGCATACTGCTATATTGTCAAAGCCTAGGATTCAGAAGCAGTATTTTAAGAGCTCTTTAATTAAAACGATTATGGTAATTCAACCTTCACAGTGTGCCTTGGCTATATTTGCCTATAGTATACAGGCTACTGAAAGGTGATTACTTGTTTTGTGTTCCTCACAGGTGTCTTCTAGATTTACCACCACAGCTAATGTTAGCAGGTTTTATCAAGAATCTACTGGACAGTAAATAAAAAACAAGCTTAGAGAACTATAATCCAAAAATACTGGTTTTTTTATAAGATACTTTACAAGGATAAGGGTGCCAGAAAGAGTATTTGGAAAATGTAGTGCTCGTTCTCATGAAATGCTCTCTCTTGCCACTGCTCTAGCTACGGAATTGCTGGGTCTACCAATGTGACAGGCGATCAAGTAAAGAAGCTGGACATTCTTTCCAATGACCTGGTGATTAACATGCTCAAGTCATCCTTCAGTACATGTGTTATTGTGTCAGAAGAAAATAAAGATGCTGTGATAGTGGAAAATGAAAAAAGGGTTAGTAGCTTTAAAGATTTTCCCTGCTTCATATCAAATCACCCTTCACAGATATATTGCTACAGATATGAGATACTGAAGCTAAGCTAAAAAATTCAGAAAATGTATACTTCTCTATACTGGCAAATGAAGGCAGGTTTTGAGGTGGGGAGTGCAAGTGGAGAGACTATCTGTCAAAATTTGTCCTTTCTGTTATTTTTGTTCTCAAGACTAATGCTTGTTGGTTTTATTCATTTATTAGCTTGTTTGTTCTCTGTTGTTCATCCCCACCTTCTTTTTTTTTTTCTTACCTTTTCGTAATTGTGGAGGAAAAATATTTCTTGTTTTATTTCATCTGATCTGTGGAACCATGCTCTGAGTCAGTAAGCTCTTTTGTAAAGTAGCTTTGGCAGTAGGATGCTGAGGAACTGGTCTGTGCTAGCTAAATACTGAGTTAATTCATTCAAATTCTCCTTGAAGGCCATGAAAGATTTAGCAACAATATTTTTTTACTTACTTATTATGTATTATTATTTATATCACAAGTCTACATGAACTCATTGAGTGATAGTTCCTTTTTTCATAGCTGATGTTTTAGTGTGATCATTAAAAATTTGACTAAAAAGTTAATGAACACAAACATCTAAAACATAATCTAGAAAGTATAATAATGTTTACTCTATCAAAGCAGTTCTCTCAACTTTTCCCTGTTGAGAAATCTTCAAAATTGATCCTATAGGCATTGAATAATCAAAGATTGCTTTAGATATGAACAAATATTATTTTAGCTCCTCAAAAATCACTGAGGGAGGCTCAGTGTTAGTGCTTTTATAAACTTATCTGGGATTCCTACCTGCAGAATAGAGCATTGCTGCATTTACGTAAGTTTCTGGTATGCAGGATGAAATCAAACAAAAAGTGAGTAAAAACTTTTGTCACACATGATTATTAAAATGCCTGTGGATAAAGTAAGGGAGAAAACAGCTATTTAAAAGATACAGATGATTCAGCTGTTTTCACTGATTATCAGTTTCCTGTACCCACAGGAATCCTTAATACAGCAATAGGCAGGGACGATTCCATTGTGGGGACAAGAAAATCCCCAAAACCAGGATAGGACCACAGTGGGCTAAGTTAATTTATGAGTACCTGTCCATTCAGAGAAAAGATAAAGTGAAATGTGTAGTTTATGAAAGTCAGGTGTTAAAGGCTTTTTTAGTTTCTTTAATTTTAGCTCTACCCAACAAAGGCTGATCTTCATTTGTCTTTTTCCTTATAATTCAGAAAGCCATTTTGTTCAAGATGAGAAAGTGTAGCTTAAATAGTAGATATTACAAGGTGCCTTATAAAAATGGATCAGCATTATATAAATAGGTGAAACTAAAGTAATCATTAGAAGTTGTTTTGATTTGTTTTGTTGGGGTTTTTTGGGGGGGGGGGGTGTTGGTTGGTTTTGGTTTTAATATATATTTAAAACTGTATAGGAGAATTACATTTCCCATGTCATCGTCTGTTACTTATTTTAAAGATTTTCCAGCTTCTGCTGTGGCACGAATCACACCATTGTAATCAAGAATGAAATCTAGGAGAAAATTTGTAACATTTTAATCAGTTCCTTCATAATCTGTAAAAGTCTTTTAATTTATATTGCCTTTAAATTCTCCGAGAAAATTTACCCACTGAAATATTTCTATATGGGGGAAGTGGATAGATAGTGTAACTAATCTAGTTACTCCCTCTTTCATATATTCTAGGGTAAATACATAGTCTGCATAGACCCTCTAGATGGCTCATCGAACATTGACTGTCTTGTTTCCATTGGGACCATCTTTGCCATCTATAGAAAGGTAAAATGATTTCATATAGGATAGAAAAAAAATCACTGTGTACCTTTTGATGAAATATAATTTCATGTGAAAGCTTAATAAAATCTACCTAGACGAGTTTGTGAAAGAGACTTTTCAGCACCAGCCTTAAGTTAAATCTGCTATTTCACAGACACTTGTATAAAACATTTGTGAGAGCTTTGCATTACTCTCTTCAAAGATGAGGCATCTCTATCTATGTACATGGAAGCCTGTCTGGTATTTAATTAGCCATCTAAAGGAATTACCCCAAACAAATAAATCAGGTATAAGATTTTATGAATATTTGTGTTGAGACAAAATACCATACAGTTGTCATTTACTGGGGGAATGTGCTTTCAGGTTTTCTTGTTCTCTGTACTAATAGTCCTATTAGCCTAAGGACAGGCTTCAACCACAAACCAGAGCTAACACATGTCATGTGCATTTGAAGTGTCTAATTCACTCTGAGAGGCAGAAACATTGTCTGAAGGAGCTTGAAATACCAGATTCACAAGTCACAAGGTGGGGGGAAAAGTCAGTTGGATAAAACACACCCAACTGCCATTTTAATGTTTTCATACTTCCCAAAGTAACTATTTTCAAATTCATTTTTGTATGAAGCAAGAGAAAGCAAAAAAAATCCTAGGTATTTTAAATCAGCTGTGAACTCTGTGAGTCATGTTTCATTGCTTGCTCTTTAACTGTGTCTCAGAATGTTTCTCCAAGATGTGTTCATTGTAACCTACAAGGAGGTACACAGCTTTATGTTATGTCCTTAATCCTTTCCTGCTTCCTGCATTCCAACTAGGCTTATACAAGAGCATTTCTAGATCAATGTGTTTGTCTCCTCATATTAGTGCATCCAGTAGGAATCTCAGTTATGCATCATGGAAGCATTTGTGCCACCTCATGCATAGGTATGGAGTAGAAAACTGACCCTATCACAGAGAGTCCAGTTATGTAACAACTGTAGAAAGGAAGTAAAATTGGCTGTCTTCTTATTCTAGGTGTCCCCTGATGAACCTTCTGGGAAAGATGCTTTGCAACCTGGCCGTAATCTTGTGGCAGCTGGTTATGCTCTCTATGGGAGTGCCACAATGCTAGTGCTAGCCACTTCTGCTGGAGGTGTCAACTGTTTCATGTTGGATCCGGTGAGAATGCCTTCTGTTTCTTTGTTTCCTTTTTTTTAGGGATAACAAGGCACTGTCTATAAGAACTGTTTTGTCATCTTCCCACCTGCCACAATCAGAGCAAGACAATATGGAGAAATTAAGTACACATTTAATATCAAGATACTTTTGTGTTCTGCTACTAGTGCTATGTGTGATTCAACAATAAAAAGACAGCAGAGTCAGTGAAGCAAATATACATGTGCCAAGTCCTGTGATATTTAAAATGAGATGTTTTCTGCAATGCTGAATGCTCTTTAAGACTGGTTTTCTCCTTAATGCTAAGACCTTAGAAAACCAGAGAAACAGAAATATTTAACCTTCTTCTGTGTTTTCAGATCTCTCCATGATGTGTAAAAGAGTAAGTGATGTGTGTTGGTGTGTTTGACATTATAGCACGCATTGACCATATGAGTTTAAAAATAAACCTCTTATTGATCATTGCATGAAGTAGCTTACTTTTAGTGACTCATTATTTTGTAAGCAGTCAGACTGTGTCACCTGTCAGTATTAAATTTTTAAAACATGCAGTGGTCAAGCAGCAGGAAATATAAATTGATGCTCCCTTCTAAATAACAGATTAAGTAGTTGCATGTATATTTGTCTATATTCAGATAGCAGATTTAACTCTGAGTATGCATGCATGTTATTTTATTTATTTTTAGCACTAACTTTGAAATTTACCTTAGAGAAAGCTAAACCAGCCATTAGTTACAGAGATTGGCTGTCTTGCCTTTAGGCTTCCACTTAGCGCAAGCTAAGACAAACAGAAATTTATTAATATCTACAGCTACTTGAAGATATCTGTGCATTGCTTCAACCCGCATTCTCCATTTCCAAGCTCCTCAGAGCTGTGCTTTTGTTGTAAGTCTAGCAAGAGTGGAGAGAGCTAGATATGTTTGCAGGCAATGGTTTGGTTTTTTTTAATGTACAAAAGTGATAGAGAGGTAGGAATGGTAGTATGAAGAAGCTTGCATGACCCCAGGATTCATGCTCTGTGTTTTATGGAAACAAAATACTTCACGTCTAGACTTTTTCATTGATGCTTAATTATTGAAGAAAGTGGCACTGGTAGGAATTTTTTCCTAAATTCTGCTTATGACTGGGTTTTGCCTTAGTTTGTAAAGAAATAAGCAATTGATGTTAACAAATTGTTCCTTTTTATTCTTGTTAGGCAATTGGAGAATTCATTTTGGTGGATAGGGATGTGAAAATCAAAAAGAAGGGAAATATCTACAGTCTCAATGAAGGCTATGCTAAATATTTCGATCCCGCAGTCACAGAGTATCTCAAAAAGAAGAAATTCCCTGAGGTAAAGGTCTTGCTTCAGAGAAACTTTCTGATGAAAAGTGACACTCCTCACTTCCAACTTCATGATCAACCACTGCCTCATGCACTGTTCAGAGCTTCTTTTCCTTTCCTGCTTAAATTCTATCTTTCTGTAGGTGATCAGTTATTTCACCATCCTTCAAAACTGCACTGCACTTCTGTTACTTTTTTTTTTTCCTTTTTTTTCTCCTTTCTTGTTTTTTTTACAAAAAAAAAAAAAGAAATTTCTGGCTAGTTGTCTGAGTCAAGGTACTGAAGGCAAAACTTGGCATTTGTTAGTTTAAATAGAGAGGAAGTATCATCTGGTGATGAAGAAATGGATCAATAGGTTCTAGATTGCCACTGCCTCACTGCAGTGTCCAAGTACATGCAAAGCCATGTGGGGGTGGCAGTGGGTCATTGACACAAGCTGGGTTCTGAAGAGGGGCCTCTCACTTGAAAAGCTAGAGTAGTTTCAGGGTCTAGGCAGTGCTGATTCAGCTTCCCAATGTCAGGAGGCCTGAAGCTCTAAGGAGTGCCTGTAAACATCAAGTCTGCTCTCATGCCTTATACCTGTTGTCACTGGAGTTGTTGTGTCAACAATGACGTGTAGACATTTAACCATTGTTAAATGGTTAAATGTTTGTGTCCCTTCTTGACTTCCTGACATTGATTTGAACAAAGACTGATGTTTTTATCTGGCATCTTGCCAGGCTAAGTGTGTTGTTTACATAGATATGAAAATGTGCTCTCTGATGTATAAGAAAATAATATCAGTAGCCAACTATGAACTTTTTCTTACCAAATATGTTGTAGAAGCTTACAAAAATGGGTAGAAGAAATAGGAGAGATCAATTATGTTCCTCTTTGATATGCTTTTTTTTCTGCTACAAAAGGAAGTCTCAACATCATTTCCTAGTATTTTATGTTTTTGCTACTAGAAAAGCAGTATTTTCCAAAAGTCAGAGCACTTCACTCATCCATTCTGAAATCTTCTTTCAGTCCTTTGCCTTGGAATTTCTCCAATATCAAAAAAGGAGAAGGAAACTAATTTTTTTTCCAAAACTACTTTGAATATTATCAAAGGATCACAATATGGAGGGTAGATGTCAGAACCACTAGAAGAGTGTAGGGGGGAGAGTAATCTGATGTGCTTGAAAGTTACATTTATTTAATGTATTAATAATTTGCTTAATTTCTGAAGGATGGCAGTTCACCATATGGTGGGAGGTACATAGGATCTATGGTGGCTGATGTGCACCGCACTCTGGTGTATGGAGGAATCTTTCTGTATCCTGCTAACTCCAAAAGTCCCAAAGGAAAGGTAAATCTGTATAAGCCTGATTATAGAAAATGTCACATTACCTAGATATTTCTCTATTAGGACTGCTGCTAATCTGTTCCAGCTGCACTGGCTTCTGTTCATTCTCAAACATATTCAGATTATGGAATGTACCAAAGGATGTGCTGCTCAGACAGGCATCTCTCTATCATCTCAGCCCAAAGCATGCTGGCCACAACCAATTGAAACATTACAAAGCAAAGCAAGCAAGCAAGCAAGCAATCCATGTTACCCGGAGATTCCTATTTCAAACTAGTAAGAAGCATGAATGTAGTGCATGCCTTACAAGAAGTTCTGCAAAAGAGAAAACCTTCTGCATCTTGTACTTGGTAACATTGCCTCATCTTGGGGAACTATGCCTGGCTGATTCTGCCAGGGCGACAGACAGCCAGGGAAGATGACACACTTAAAGGCTGACAAGGGGAATGTTTATTCAGCAAGGACCTTTCATCTGTTTTGTAATTGTCTGTAAATTATTGCTTCAGGTTGCTGATAAGATGCAGTTATTCATTAGAGAAACCTAATGGCACACTGAGGGCCAGTGTTTTCATTTCACACAGGCCTACATGGTCTGCTGCCTTGTTAAAGGTTGTGCCATACATACAAGCTTTATCTCTGTGTAAAGAGCACAATGTAAACATGAGCTATGGAGAAAGCATTCAAATTGGGCCAATGCACCATTTACTGTGTTTTGTTTAAAAGAGAAATCCACACAATTTCATTCTTGAATCAAAGTTTATCTAAAATATGGAGTACTTGGAGTGCAGCTTGGTTTTAACTCAAACACCAAATGTATTTATATTTCATGATTCTCAGCATTATCTAGGCTGACCATTGCCATTTTGATTTTCATCTTCTAGCTGAGACTGCTTTATGAATGCAATCCTATGGCTTTTGTTATCGAGAAAGCTGGGGGAATAGCAACAACTGGGCATCAAGCAATACTAGATATAGTGCCCGAGGATATCCACCAAAGAGTTCCTGTTATCTTGGGATCTCCTGATGATGTGAAGGAGTACCTTGAGATAGTCAAGAAACATTCATCTAAGTAAAGAAAGCTTGCTGGAGTCACTGTGCAGAATGGAAGAAATGCCTTACAGCTGAACCAAAGAACAAACTGTAGTACTGCAAGATGGAACTTTCTGACATCTGTAGAAAAAGATCAAATGAGCCATATTTTCTTAAGATTTTTTTAAAAGAGAAATCTTGTGCAATTGCATTGTGCAATGAAAGGCATTAAAAGATTGCATTAAACTAAGCATTAAAACTAAAGAGGAAAACATGTTTGCTTTCTCATTTATTATTTGTGATTACACAAAACGCACTATGCTACAAGGAAATTCTCTGTAATATTCAGTTATGAGGGGAAGGCTCAACTTTCTCAGACAAGCCACAGACTATTAACATAGTATCTGACTCTGTCCTCTTCTGAAAGTCTTGGGGAGGGTGACTCAGCAGCCTCTTGCAGTGAGTTACTCGTCTCTAGTTCTTTGGCAATAAATACAAATGCTAAAGTGGACAGCTTTGTGCATTGTTTCTAAGCCCAAGAGATTACTCGCTGTATTCCAGTCTGGTCCTATTCTGACTGAGAATTAACATTTGTGAAACATATATGTTAGCATATGTTAATTCTGCCACATACTGTTCATATTGCCAGTTGGCACTCTATGACATCCAATTACACAAGAATGGAAATTTATGTTTTGAAGGTGGATTTTGAATTGGTTAAGGAGCACGTGTAGACGGCTTGGTACCATTCTGCTCTGACGAATTCACTATCTTTGCCAGAAGTTTGCTTGCTTGCTTGATGAAAAAATGAACCTGTGTGTTGCTACCAAGCCCCACTAGGTGTTGTGTTGTTTTGGGAGTGTTCAGTGCCATGGAAAAGAATTCTGCTGCACAAGCAAAAGTAATTTGCAAAGATCCTCACAAAGCACACTGACATTTAATATGCTGATTCAGAACATGCTGGTGGAAACACGATATTAGTGCTTGGGAGATAGAAGGGATGCCACCTTTCTGGGTATGATTTATAGCTGTGGCTCACAAGCTCTTAGAATCAGTCCAAATCTGCCAGTCTTTGCAATTTGTCACTGCACACTTACCTTTGCCAAACTCAAATGAAGAGGTACGTGGAGGTCATTGTTGTGTAGTCTGCCACTGAACTTTTGTACAAGGATGGTGTGGGAGCCCCTGTCTATGGGTGTAATGAGCTGTAAATCTGTCTTTCTGAAGATTTTCCATACATCAGTGCAAATAGACTGTCTAAGAATGGTTCTTCTCATAAAGCAAGAAGAATAGTGGGGGGGGGACCTCACAGACCATGGTGCGAGGGCATAGTCTGTGAGTGTTCACACACAAAAAACATGTGGGGGACCTTGCTCTGACATGGGTTGCATCTGAGGTGCCTGGAGGCATACTGGCAAACCTTAGGTGTATATATGCATCTGTTCTACAAAGTAACGGGACAAGGCATTTCTGGCAGGGACTGAATGGCCTAGTTTCTGCTGAAAGTGCTGTCCCTGGTGAAGATTTGTTAGTGAAGACAGAGCTTTCAGGAACCTGAGCCATTAAAGGATTGGGACAGTCCAGGAAATCTTCACTGAGCTCACATTCTGCTTGTGCTCTTCCTTTTCATTCTGTGAGCACCCAACTCCCCCTGTAGCAATCTGACTCCTCTGTAGGCCAATATCTGTTCTAGGAAACAAGCAGAGCATGACTTACATACTTAACCTGATTAGCACCTGCAAAATCAGGCACCCCAGAAACGGTGACCATGCAATGTGCTAATTTCTCATTAATTAATGTCTGGGAGAATGCTCTCCCACATTTCAAAGCAAGGTGCTCTTTATGCCAGATTAGGGGCCAGCCTGGAAGGAGAGACTTTACTACCCCAACCAGCACTATGCTGTGATGTGGGAGAGGACTTGTGTGACCAGATGATGAGTGGGAGAGCCATGTGCTGGGACAACTCTGTGCTTTTCTTCACAGGCTGATCTTTCTTGTAATAGGACCAATGCTGCTTCCTCTGCCTCTTCAATGTGAGCAGCCAACCATTGTCAATGGTAATACAATTTATTGTTAGCGGTTTTCACATTGTGACATCATTTTTCCTTTATATCTGTAATATATATATAATATATCTGTAATATATATGTATATGTCTCCATCTGAATGACAGCCCCATGTAGCTGCCAAGAGAGAGAACAATCTAGTAATCTCCACAGGTCCACCTGCATACAGGACAGGAGGAAGCGTTTGTCACAGTGTCTGCCTTCACTCCCCACCATGCATTGCAGTTCTACCCCACTGTCCTGCTCACAGGCTGAACTGTAGCATTTGGCAAAAGGTCACTGTCTCCAGTTTCAGCTGGCACCATCCAAGCAACTAACATTTCAAATCAGTCAGAAAAGGTGTCACCTTTAAGGCACAGGGCTACTCTCTATGCCAGTGGAACTGTGAATCACCCCTGAGAACTCTTGTGTAATCTTTATACTAGAAGGCAAATCTCCCAGGGATCCGAGGTGGTGTATTTTTTTAACCTTTCTATGCTGTTCTAACCCATTTTGCTGAGTGGTTCTCAGGTTTATAATCATCATACATTTTTGACACAATCTGTTTACTTCCCTGCCTCCCCTCCATTAAATGGTAATTATTTATGCAGCTTAATCATTCAATGCATTCCATTTAATCATTCTTGGTTTTATCATTCATTGGGATCACAGCATTTACCAAAGCAAGTTAAAGTTTTCATGCAATAAAGCCTTGTGCCTTTATCCCACTTCTCACAGAATGTTAGGAGTTGGAAGGGACCTCCAAAGATCATTGAGTTCAGTTTTATGCTTTTATTTCTCTTCTTGCTCCACTGTTGGCTGCAGTATTTCTGGAAAGCCTGGGTGTAGAGACTGTGTTCTTTACATATTAGTGTAAATTATATTTTTGCTGAAGGAGTGTTAATTGAGCACTAGCTCAAAGCATTGTGCTTTATACATACTAAAAAGTATCCAGCACACGTAAAAAGCATTTGGGTATTTTTCATTTAAAAAAAAAAAAAAAAAAGACAGTAAGAGAGCAAAATTATGAGCTTATTAGCTCTGAGAACACCCTTTGAACCACTAACTCCAAAACAAACTTTCTGTTGGAAGGTGATTTGAACTTTGTCTTTTTTGACCAGTGTAAAAGATCACTTGGAAACAACAGTAAAGATCTGCATGTGATGTTTTGACAAATGTTAAAAGCCATAGGCCAACCCTCTACCCATTTCTTATTTGCTTTGGTATGTTACTTGATTTGGTATCCCCATGGTATTCTAGCCAGACAGCAGAGAGCTTTTGCATTAAAAGGGCTTTAGTACTGGTCAGGCTGACAGCAACCATGATGGTGAAAGAATGTGCAGAATGCAATGGCTCTGATTTAAGGCAGCAGATCAGTTTGCTTGTATAATGTGAAACCTGTGCCCTTCTTTTATTAATAGTACCATGTGCTAACCCAGACCTACATATATATGTTATATTTTGGTTCTGTTAAAGCCTGTTTGAAGAAAGAAAGTCTCCTAACATGGCAAAATGTGCTGTGGAATATTTGTCCCATGATGTGAATGATATTGTATACTTCTAACTAGATCACAGTGGTAGAAAAAAAAAAAAAAACAAAACAACCTTCCAGGTCACTTTCTTCTTCCTAAATTGCCTTAGAGGATGTAATACAGAATCTGCCTGTAGCTCTACCTGAGGAGCTCTGTTCTCCAGTCCTTCCTCCTCCTTAGAATGACCCTTCAGAAACATCCCCAAAGCTGAGCACATAGGATGCAAGCAGCACCGAAATTTGTCTTTCTACTTGTGGCTACAGTGTTGTCAGTCTATGACAAAGAGCTTTGCTTGAGGATGGCTTCAAAGTAGAAAACCTTAGCATTTAAATCTCTACTACTCTCCAGGTAATGTTCATAGGAGAAGAGACACTTCTAGGAAAACCCCAGAAAATTATAAAGATTGAAAAAGGAATGAAAAAGGAAATAAAAAATCTTTGCCAATGGCTGCAGTTTCTACTAACAAAAACAAAGCTAGGTGTACATTTTATAATCAGATTTTGCTTCTGTCTTCCTGGAATGATTTTAGTGAAGTAATTGGGGTTAAATGAATGCTAAGAATGAAATTCCATGACCCTTTATTCTTCAACTCCTGATTTTCTTGATTTGCTTGTGGACTTTCCAGATCTTCTTCTTAAAAATAAGATAGTGATTCTAATAAGTAAAATGAATGCTACAACATATAATTGTTCTAACTGTCTTATCTGAATGGATCAATAGTACTGTAATTAAAATGTACAGTTCCAGTGTTCCAGAGAGCATGTACCCAGTTCACAGACATTTTTGTTTATCTTCACATTAGCAACATGTGATCTCATCTATATTTACATGGTGCACTACAATACTGAAAAAAAGTCCAGTTTGATTTTCTGAGTTATAACACAGATATGCTTAAATCAAGTAAGCTTAATCTCTAAATTATTCAAGACATCATTTCCTTGTAACCAATTAAGCCACAGTTCCCCATTACTTTTTATTCATGCAAGCCCTATAATACTAAATGGGATTGCAGCAGATTGACTAGCAAAATAAAATGTCTTTAATAAATTAATGTCTATATGCACCCTGCACCTCTTGATGGTTCCCCTGGGATATGCCACAGACCTACAGAACCCTTCTCTACAGAGGAGGCCAAAAGAGGGTGATCAGGCAAAGATAAAGGTGATATGGGGAGGGAACTTCACTCCTGGAGTCACAGAACAGTGGGTGCTCTGCCACAGGGCAGTATAGCACATGTGGTTACTGATACCCTAAGCCTTCATTTATAGTGCCTTACAAATTGTGTGGTTTTCCTTGTCTGTGCTGAGCTCAGTGCTGAGCAGGAGCTATAGGAAAGCAGATTCCAGATAAGCAGGCAGTGAGAGTTTTGCATTAGAAGCAGTCTAATGCACAATTAAAATATGTATACTGTATCTGCATATCACTAATTTCAGTGTGTAGGGATAGCAGCTGAGCAGTGGCTGCTTAGCTGTAGCCCCTTTCAGGTTTTTTTCTTGTGTCCCAAAGCTGCTGTGGAGCCAGCCTGGGATGGAGTTATGCTGAGCACTCAATCACATGGTCTCAGAAACATCTCAATAAACTCTGACCAGCAACACAGCCAACAACTTCGCCTCAAAATAAAGCAGCTACCCAACTACTCAACACAGCAAGACAGCTTCTCATCCAGCTGAGAAGGAACTCCGGTACCCAGCAAAAATGTCTGACAAAACCCCCTTCGAAACAGATATGCTGACACTCACACGATTCGTTATGGAGAAGGGACGGCGCGTTAAAGGAGCGACAGGGGAGCTGACACAGCTGCTCAACTCCATGCTGACTGCCATAAAGGGCATTTCCTCAGCAGTCAGAAAGGCAGGCCTTGCCCACATGTGAGTACTACCTATTGCTATATGGGGAGGAAGAGGAGAGGAACATCTACTTGAGCAGTAAGGCTGGGGAGCGGGCAGGGATTTATAAATACATGTGAAATGTCTTTTTTAAGCTGAGTGACTGCAGTCATGAGGTCAAACCCTGGATCATCAAGAGTGGGAAGCATACGATCTCTCTTTCTGGAGAATTTTAATACTGGGTGCAAGACAGACTGTTAAACTAACTCCTGTTCTATATTATTTTAATGTAAAAATGTAAGTCAGAACTTCAGTACACTGTTCACTTCATTAGCCCTTGTAAATGCTGATGCTGATCTATTTTTATATGTACTGTGAATGTACGGAATACATAGCCTGGAATGAACTGAGCAGTTCCTTACACAGCCAGATGAAATAGACTTCAGCAGTACTCTTTTAGTGATGATCTATCTGAAGCAGTTCGGAGAGCAGTTCATCAGTCAGACTAGATGACCTTTAAAGGTCCCTTCCAACCCAAAACATTCCATGATTCTATGAATTAAGCATTTTAAATATACAAGTTTTGTTATGTATTGAAAGATATATTTCTGTATACCTGTGTATGTAGTTTTGTTGTTTTTGCTTGGACCATAATATGTAGAAAGAACATGATTCCTACTGAAAGTTAACAATAGTGTCAGGCTCCTGTGCCCTAAGTATTAAACTATACTTTGTACTTAATAGGAGAAGGGAAACAGTTGCTTTTGTCTCATCTTTCAGTATGCAGTCTCTGAAGTATTTAATAAGAGGGGAGAACCTCTATTTGATAGACTAGATATAGTCATGACACATGGCTACTGTGCTAGGTCCATATTCCTTTCAGAAAGAAAACAACCATTATGTAAAGGAGCAAATGTCTCTCTTTATAAAGAAAAGCTTCAGGTGATGAACCAGAAATAACTAATATATCCAAATACAGAAATTAGTAACTTGCACTATTTAATTTACTGCAACTAACTATGAAATTTCAGAAATTTCCATGGCAAACTTTTAACAATAGTAACTAGCTTGCCTCCATCTTCATTTGTGAAGCTAGAGAGCTCTGATTTTTCTTGCCCATCCAAATATGAGATTATAAATTGTATTATTTAATATTAAATAGGTCAGCACTTTTTCTTTTTTTTTTTTAAAACATAGTTGCCATTCAGAGGTAAAGGAGGACTTTTTCCAAGCCATAGACTTGAGCTGGGAATGTATCTGAAAACAAACTAACTGGTGAATGGTTGCTCAACGCTCCCTGAAAATCATGGTCTTTTCCAGTACCTCAGACTTGGCACTTCAAAGTAGAGTTCTGAACATGTTCAATACTCAGTCAGCTTTGAGCTTTGAGTAAGAGAAAAGACCTACCCTACCTCCAACTAAGGACTGCTGCTGACCAGCATCCTAGAGAGTAATTAATTGCCACCTCTCCTTCCTTTTTTTCTTTCCATAATGAGTAAAAATGGTCTATGATTTACAGTACTTCTAAGACCAGACCATGCAAATTAGGTATAAACAGAGATTCCTCAACAAGAAATGTCAGAAATATTTAACCTACTTTACAGGGCATCATTAGGGTACTGGTAAAATCAGGATAGAAAACAGAAGCAACACCCTAACTCGGCTGAGGGTCACCAAATAAACCAGAGTTCAAACCTGAGATAAACTTCAGAATGGGGAGTTTCTAGGAGTGTCTGTAAAGCTTTTGATTTTGGAGTGACTGGGGACTGAGTAGTCATGGGTTAAAAGAACCACCACAGAGCTCTGCAGCCAGCAGCAGAAAATAATGCAGCTGCTAACAGCCCCTTCTCCTTCCTCAAAGCTGCTTCCAGCTGTGTTGTGGGTCTGCTAGGCAAGCCTGGCACCCAACAGCCGGGCTATGGGCTCTGCTTATGGCCTGGATAACATCCAAGCAGAAGCAAGAGGACCCAGGTAAAGCCCCAAAATTACGCATTGCCCTTTCTCATGTGTGCTTTTATTTTCTAGCTCTAGTAAGTATCTCTCCTAACACATCTTAGTGGTTCAATGCAAAGATTAGAGATGTGGGAAGATTAAATGAAGGAGCTACTCTTAATTGATTTTTTTTTCCTAAAAATCTGTCATGTTAGCCTCCCTCAAGTTTCTTGACATTTATATATTTTCTTTTTCTGTAGGTTTGGTATAGCTGGCACTGTGAACGTGACAGGTGATGAAGTGAAGAAGCTGGATGTATTATCCAACTCCCTGGTGATTAATATGCTCCAGTCCTCCTACAGCACCTGCGTCCTGGTCACAGAAGAGAACAAGGAGGCCATCGTCACACCGAAAGACAAGCGGGTCTGTGCAGCTCCTGCCTTCAGGGGGTTATCGGCTCAGGCAGCAGCAGGTGGCACTCTTGTTTCAAGTACGAAATCTGGGCTTGGCACTAAAACCAACCCTTCTCGGGAGAATGCAGAAAATTTGCACCCTTACTGCATTGTTTTGACTAATAACTGTGGTGGATGGCATGGTTTAAACAGCTATAGGAACTGTAGAGGATAGAATTGTTATTAAAGTTTTGTGAAGGGGAGAGAATAACGAATTTGGAGCTTGTTAGCATGCCCCAGATCCCAGGCATAAGTGTACTATTACATTCCCTGACCACTAGTGTAACGGTTTTGGATTACGTTAGTATTTAGGAAAGATAAAATGAGATGAGAGGCTGGCAGGACTGGGTTTTCCATTACACATCCAGAGGAAACACCTGACTGCTTCATCAGGCTTTCCCCAGGAGGGGATCCTATTGCAAGCAAAATACTGTTGACACTGATGTAACCTATCCTTTCCCCAAGAGGCTTTCTCTTTCTGCCTCCTTACCCTCAAACCTTACATGACAAGCAAATCCTTTCATTTGGAACAAAACAAAACATATTTACTCAAGGAAGATGCTCGTTTCCAGAATGAGTCACTCCTTTCGTTTGCAGGTGGTTTCTTGCAGTGCTTGGCAGCAGAGGACTGCTCTTTTCTATCATGAGATTTTATGCTGTCTGAGCAGAAAAGTGCTCTCTCCTATTTCTCTGGCAGGCCCTGAAGGGAGTCAGCTTTGTTCTGCAAAGCCAGTTGGGTCAGCAGTGCAGCCTTCTCTGACAAACTCTGTCAGGTGTGCTTGAAGGCCTAAATGCAATCATAAAAACATGGGTTTAGTCAAGTAGAAGGAAATAATAGTGCAAGATATAATATAATTTAATGCTTCCCTTGCCATTCTTGTTTTAGGGTAAATATGTGGTGTGCTTTGACCCCCTTGATGGCTCATCCAATATAGACTGCTTGGCACCAATAGGAACAATATTTGCTATCTACAAAAAGGTAAGATGATGAGTTAAGAACTCATGGCATAATTCAATTGGTGAAAGCAAAATGCCTTGGGTATATCAACTTGTTTAGTTACTTTGCTAGGTCCTTTAAGTGTCTTTGGGATCAACAGAGCTTAGGAAGATTAAAAGAGGCAAATTTGAGATGCATGCGTGCTAAAATGCTGCCTGAATTCCCAGGAAGGGGATATTCATCCCCATGAAATTGCTAGGTGGCAGCACTTCCCTCCTGCAAACACAGAGGTGCTTCAATAACACCCTCTCACCGTGAGGCAGCTGGTTAGCTCCTTTAATGAGGCTTTACTCGCTTCGCGAGAGCCGAGTGTCGTGGTGCCTACAAATCCCAGTATTTGTCTTCATGGACACTGAACAGAGAAGGCTGACAGTCACTGCCTGGCCTGTATCGCGATTAGCGTGGTGGCCTCCCAGTTACTGTGTCTCACATAAACATGCTAACAATGGAGGCCACCTGAGACTGAAGGAAGCAGTCACCTACAGCTGCCTTGACAACACGTCTGCTCCCACGGGACAGCACAGAACACCAGCTACACAGAGTCACGCCAAGTCTTGTGATTTGATTACTAATCTCCCAGCAGTTGCTGTTTTCCCCAAAGACTGATTTCACAGCCATATGGCTAAGTAATACTCTCAGCCATTACTACTGTGAAGTAACATTTACAGTACTTGTAACTGCAAAGATGTCTTTGCAGACTCAGATGCTACATTGTAAACATATCAGGGTGCATTTATAAAATGAGCTCTTATCTTTTAACGCATGATTTTTAACTGACTAGTCATTGTTTTTTAGATTTCTAGGTGGCAATACACTAACCACCATTGGAGACAATGTGTGTCTCCTAATAAGACAAAAAACTATGGCACAAGCCAGGTGCTGGCATGCCTGTCCACACAGTTAAGGGTTAGAACAAACACCCATCATAGATGCAGCCCAGGCCAGACCACACTGACATGATGCCTGTGCGTGGCTTGTGGAAAGAGCAGCCCAGGGACTGACTACCTCCAGTGCCATCTACTACCTTGTTCTTCGCAAGAATGAAAGCTTAGTTGTATAGATGCAACCCATGCCATGTGCCCTTATGGTAAGCAAAGGGACCCCACCCTATTTATCTCTCTAAGGATATCCTAAAATATTACAGTATTGCCCAGCATTTTACAGTAAGCAACAGCTGCATTGTCCATAATTCTTAAAGGTGGTAAGCATAATTTTATGAATACTAAACCTTACCTTTCTCTTTAGAATTGTTGTGTTAAATTACTCTGAGTAACTATATAAGGGCAACTGTTCAGCATGATTTATATAGCTTATCAGGTTGAAATGCAGATTAGATTTCCCTACCACCTTTAACACACCTGTTAGTGCATGCCAAGACTATGGTCTGACCAGTCTTCCTTAGGAATATGCTTCAGAATAGAAACTTTCCAAAGAACTCTTGTTCCCAAACGCTCACGTTTTCAGCTAATGTTCTCATCCACAGTTGTTGTTGTTCTAATATGTAATAATATACTTGTAAATACTGTTTCCAAGGTACTATTTTTCATGTGGGTGGATACCCTTCAGTGTTTCATAAAAAGAAAATGGCATTTCTTCGTACAAAGGCTTCATATGCACATAGAAACCCTGCTGCTAGGATGAAGCAGCTTGTCACAAGAACAACTTAGCAATTTTCCCTGCAAAGTAAGAAATAATGTTGAATTTAAAGTCTTTCACTTGCATAGATCTTTCCATTAAAATGATAATTCCAAAGTACATTAATTAATGCGCCTTCCTCTCAGACAAGACAGTTTCATAGCAACACTATTAATTTAAAAGGGTATTAACTTCAAACCCTTTGAAATAATGAAACAATAAGTGCTCTATTGATTGTTACTGAAGAATAGAGTGAAAGAAATAAAATTTAGACGTTTATCTCAGCGGATGAGAATCACTTAAGAAAGAAAGTATAATTTCAAGCCATTTAAGGTTCCTTGACATAAGGATGAGTCTACACTCTCATGTCAAACTACATATATATGCTATGAAACTCTGCTGCTTTGTTTCATTTTGGCTTTAATTTGTAGCTTTGCCCATTGCCTCAAATGCATTTAATTTCCCCCTTCACTGAAATTCGGACAATGTCCTCCCCCTCCATATGGTCCCCCTCCATATGGTCTGTCACAGAGAATGTGTAAGAATTCAGAGCAAATGCAAAGGACATTCATGAAACACATGATACAGAGACCTGGAAATCAAGTCCTTCCAGAATTGTTCCTAGTGCTGATAAGAAGTCCCTCGTGATGTGGACAACTCACACATGCAATAGTTTTCACACTCAGAATATCACCTCAGGATACCCCTATAGCCAGACTCTGCAGACCTTGTTTCATCTGTTTCACACCAACGAGCCAAAGTGACTGTGGCAATGCTTGTCAGAGCTTCTCTGCAGTCCTTCTGCTTATTTCAGTGTTTTGCATAAAGATCTCTGAAGAGATTTCACTATTGCCATCTCATAGTCAAAATATAATATAAAGGAAATCCATCTGTGCACCAGAAAGAAGTGAAAATGCTCAGCAGCTGTCAGAATCTACTGGCCAGCTAAATACCCTGTTTTGTTTCACAATACATGGTACTTGGCAGGACAAAACTCTTGCAGTCCTAACAATAAAATATCAGCTGATCCCTAGCTTTTTAAAATTCTGATGAGCTCTGCAAAACGTTTGTTTGACACTGAGTTTTTTCCTTCCTTTTGGAAGCTGGCCCTTGAAAACATAAGGATAGAATAAACAAGTGAATTTTGCTTAACTGTCTGAGGGAGGAGTTCCTCTGCTTTTTCAGCAAATATGTGGTTTCTCAGCCATATAAACTAGAAAATGCATTTAAGAGATAGGTCTGAAAAGCTCATCACAGTAAAATATTTTTTAATTGAAATAATGTCTAAGCAAATATCTCTATATGCTGTATTTACACCACATTCTATAAAACAAACTACTGTATTTATACTAAACTAATTTTTATTTAATGAGGAAAGAATACTAAAAGCTAGGAGAGACAGAATATGTTTGCAATTAATTGTGTAAATGTATATTTAATTGTGAATTTAGATGTTGCATATAATTAGCCTAGAAAGCTATTGCTTTTGAGTATGAGATGTATGTCTCATGGGGATATACTTTTGAAAAAAGAAGATACTGTATTAATTGATTGTGTAAAAGCTTGCTTAGCAAAACATTAGCTAGTAGTAGTCACTATTCAAAGGTCAGGAATATACAAATAGGGGGTTTAACTAGTCTTTCTTCATTCTGTGCACTATAGCAGCTTGACATACAGTAATTTCAATGGACTGTGTACCAGATGTATTTGTACATGCTGTATTTCAGCTCCCAGAAGAGCTGGCTGGAAACTAGATGGGGTTTTTTCCTATTGAAGTATTTAGAAATATAATAATATAAAGCATTCTGATTTTTTAAAAATTACAGCAAAAAAAAGACCTGTAAACAAAAGTAACAAAATCTTTCATCTGAAAATAAAAACACTTTGATGTGGAATTACTGTCTTTATATGCCAAGAAAGATGTAATTTGGGTGTCCCACATCTTAATTTTCCTCTAGATGGTAGCATACAATGATGAATGAGATGCCCAGATTACCCTTAGTGTTCAGCCTTGCTATGACCCTGATTGTCACTCTGAGAGCTCCTTGCCATGGGGCACAGCAGAGATTTTCCCTGTTTCTTGGGGGAGAGGTGTATTTTGGAAAACATCTGTGTAAGGCATTCTTGGTATTTTCAAGATTTTACTCAATATTCATCAATAGATAGAGTTAACTTTCTTCCAGCTGTTGCTATGGAGCTATGTTTTGGATTTATGCTGGAAACAGTGTTGACAATAGAGGGATGTTTTAGTTACTGCTGAGCAATGCTTATAGGCTTTAGAGTAAAGGCCTTAGAGTCAAGACCTTTTTTGCTCCTCACACCACCCCACCAGTCAGTAGGCTGGGGCTACGCAAGGAGCAGTGAAGGGACATGGCTGGAACAGATGACCCCAACTGACCAAAGGAATGTCCCTTATCATGTGGTGTCATGCTCAGCATATAACGCTAGGGGAAGAAGAAAGAAGGGAGTATGTTTGGAACTATGGTATTTGTTTACCCAAGTAACCATTACATGTGACAGAGCCCTGTTTTCCTGGAGATGACTGAACACCTGCCAGTAAACGGGAAGTGGTGAATGAACTCCTTGTTTTGCTTTGCTTGCGGTGAATGAATTTCTTGGTTTGCTTTGTTTGCACACATGGCTTTTGCTTTACCTACTAAATCACCTTTATCTCAACCTATGAGCTTTCTCACTTTCACCTTTCCAATTCTATTCCCCATCCCACTGGGGTGAGTGAGCAAGATCTGTGGGGCTTAGTTGCCAGATGGGGTGAAACCACACGTCCAAATGAACAATAAAATACTAAACCAGGTGCTGAAGGAAGGAAACAAATCACCTGCCATTTTAATTTCTCATGAACCATCATCAAAGTGTCCACAGAAGACCCACCACAAACAGAAACTTTAAGGAAACATTAGCCGTTTAGTAGTCACAGGAAATGATGGCTGGAGTCAGCCTTCCCAAGTGCTGTTGGCTATTCTTCTTATCTCACCAGTCAAACTCTTGTAAGCCATGGTACATCTCTGAAGCTGGCTGACATGTCTGCTTGGGTTATCGTTCAGTGATAACCAAAGTGGCAAATCAAAATACAAGTACTGGAAATTGATTAAAAGCCTGAAGTAAAATACCACCTGTAGAATTATATGTGCATACCTGCGCACACACACATTACACATGCAAATGCATTTATTTTATATATAATATTAATATTTATATCACTTCAGTTACCCATTCCTTCACCAACAGAGACAAATGCATAATCTTGGTTCCATCACATTGCACCATCGTCCCTTTTATTCTGCATTACTGGAATCAGTTTGTCTGTAATGTTAACTCCTGCATTCACCTCACAGTTGTTCCCTCTGAGAGGTGTCAGTATGATAGTGTATGTTACAGAAAATTAATACCTCTGGTCCATCTCGGATTTCTGATGATGAATTAATAGACTCAGCTGCAATGCTAAGGTGTCAACTTTGTTTCAGGTTTTATATTGATTGCATGACATGTATAAAATAACAAACATTCAACATCCTGTCCCAGCGTGCACATGTACAAGCAAACTTGCCCTAAACTAGTGGGAACAACCCCTATTTTATTGTTTCAAAGGCCTGTGAAGACATGAAAAAAAAATCTGTCCACATTATTATTGAAGTGTTGGGTTTTTTTGATTCTCATAAGAAATTAACCTTTATTGCAATGGTAATTTTTCTTCAGGAAACGGACGATGAGCCCTCTGAAAAAGATGCTTTGCAGCCTGGACGCAATATTGTTGCTGCTGGCTATGCCTTGTATGGCAGTGCTACATTGGTTGCCCTCTCCACAGGGCAAGGAGTGGACTGCTTCATGCTTGATCCGGTACAGTCATAGTGTTACTCACATTGTAACTATCTTTTAGAACCTTCTGTGCTTGAGTTTACTTATTTTTGTTACTCCTTGTCTCTGTAAACTAAGCAATCTATGAAACTCTTTTTTTCATCCATGTCCTAAAGCATCCCGCCTTCAACTCACAAGTATTTAGTAATACATAAGTATGTTCATTGCAGTATTGTTTTTTTCTACTTTGTAAAAACATGTTTAAGTTAAATAACTACTGAAACCCTGTTCATTCCAATCAGACTGCTGGCCTGCACATAAGTAAATTTACTCTGAACATTGTCTCCACTTAAGGGACTCCTTTTTTTTCTTGTTCTTCCTTTTTATGTCTATAGAAGACCCTCAGCATGTTCAGTGTTTACCCTGGGGCAAGGAACACTTTTTGAGTTCACACAGACTCATGTCTGGTTTCCTGAGTGCAGATTTGTTTTATGACAAAGTCCTCTAAGCTGCATAGCCATCAAATTCACAAACATACCCATACAATCAAACATGTGCCATCTTTTGGTGGCCAGCCCAGGAGCTCAAGTGTTACTGAAAGAATTCAGGAAGGAGACCGCTCATTTGAGAAACAAGCATTAGATGTGGGCAATAACATAGGAGGGTTTTTTGGTAAAAGGATGCGTTATTATCAAAACTCCTTTAAACCTTTGTGAATAAGCTCATTCAAGTGGGAAGAACTGCTCCAGTTAGAGATAAAGGAAGAGAAGGTAGAAGTTGCACTCAAAATGCAGACAGCAACCACATGTGGGTAGCTAACCACATTCCCTTTAAGATATTTAGATAAGTCAGGCAAGAAGAGTCCAAAAATCAGAAGGCAGTGTAATTTCTCAGTTTGTAACTTTATTATTTGTGGACAGACATTCACAATCTATCAGCTTTCAGGGATGACTGGTGTTCTTTTGATATGCCAGCTATTACAGTCAATTTGGTTTTTGTTTACAGTACCATTTTGACAAGTCTTCATGACCTTAATGCAGATTCTGTGCTTTCTGCTCTGTTTGAAATATTGTGGAGTAACACACAAGACTGGTGCTGAAAGGGCCAAGCTGTGCTGGAGTTTCTGCCATGTGTAGTGTGACAGCTGTTATCGAAAGTCAACAAAATTTTCTGCTGCTTGCTAATGACTGGTTTATTCTGTTCCTCTGTAGGGTCTTGGTGAATTTATTTTGGTGGACAGAGATGTTAAAATCAAGAAGAAAGGGAAAGTATATAGTCTCAATGAAGGTTATGCAAAGTATTTTGATCCTGCAATGACAGAATATTTACAAAAGAAGAAATTCCCTGAGGTAAGGGAATATTATCGCTGTACTCAGTGTACTACGTACTGGTAAGCACTGCAATGCACTCATCATGGATGGAAAAGGATCTGAAGACCTTGCTGAGTTCAGTCCTATGTAACCCTTTTGTGTCATCAGGTCCATGTGGGGTATGCATCTGATGTGGGTTTTTCTGCTGCCCTGACATCTTTTATAATTTAGACCTCAGTAAGTAAATTCATAGCTTGTGCATCACTATGTGGAGGAAAATAGGCTGTTCATGAAGAACCAGAATTTACAACAAAGCTCTGATACTATGGCAGCAAAATCACAGAATCAGAGAATCACAGAATCACAGAAATTAGGGGCTGGAAGGGACCTAGAAGATCATCTAGTCCAAACCCCTGCCACAGCAGGATCACCTAGACCAAGTCACTCAGGAACAGATCCAGGCGGGTCTTAAGTGTCTCCAGAGATG
>WYEA01012089.1:0-25170 GCA_033558465.1 Alcedo atthis | reverse complement strand
TTTTAGCAAGAGTTCCTTGCTCAACCATGCAGGTCTCCTAATTGATTTACTAGATTTCCTGCACTTTGGGATACACTCATCCTGAGCCTGGAAGAAATGGCGTTTGATGTGGGAGTACCATTATTTTCTATCTTATCTGAATATGCAGCTCGTGGGTAGCTGGGCATTTGGGACTAGATTCCACATTCATCCTGGAAGGTGCTTGCAAGGATTTGGGTGGCATCAACTTCTTCTTGTACACACCTGCATCTGTGAAATGCAGTATCACTCTCACACTCTTGAAAAAAAAAGCCACGGGGTTCTTTTTTATGTTATTAGTTGTTGAGAATAACAAAGAGTGCATGAAAAAATCAACATATCCAGTAGAAAACTTCTTGGTGCTATACAAGGGAATGTAATGAATAAGACTATAAACCACAGCCTTGTGACAAGCTCCTTCTAGTATGAAAATCTGATTTTACAACATTGAATATAACTGCAATGCTGACCTCTTATTAAAACCTCTTTTCCCTATTACTTTGATTGTATTTACAAAGGATGTCACATCACAACAATAATTTTGAATATTTGATGCTATTTTGAAACTTCAGTCTGCTTTAATTTCGGCTGTGAGAGAAGCAGACAGCAAAACTTTCATACTTCCTGGAAGAGCAGATCTGTCCTTCTCATTCTGCTCACATTATGCTCAGCTCTATATATATTCAGTATAACACACTAACACTGGATTTATTAATTGTGCTTTTGCAAACCATCCAAGTGCTATTTAGAGTAAAATTCTTAAACAAATAGCTAACCTCAGGCAACTATAAAAAGAGTGAAGAGATCTCAGGCTCAGTGGAAAGACCAGAGACATTTCATCACAGGCTCAGTGACAACACCTCTGTCCTGTGATTCACTAAATCCTTAGGTTAGGGTAAACCTCATTTGCAAACATTACTTTATCTCAAATCTGTGCTTCATTTGAAGAAAATCTGTTGAAAGTGTGGTTGCATTAATGCAACAGTGGTTGGTGGAAGAAGTTTTTGTTACTTTAAAGCAAGCAGCACATTAGTACATGGGTTATTTGAGGCAGGAGAAGCCTCTTCAAGGGTGCTAAGAAGGCAGATTGCTTTGCTGCTCTGAGATGTCTGTGTGAAAAGGTCCAGGGTACGAAAGTTATGGCCACAAAGAACAAGGAATTGCCCTGCCCTCCCGAAAGCTTGTTATGAATCTAAGTTTTGGAAACAGCCTAACTCCGTTCCTTGATTTAAAAAGGACACATATGTTTGCATTGTAGGAGGACATGAGAGAGAAGGTGTAGCCACTCTTCCATAGGATGAAACCTGCTTCCTGACAGCATCTGTAAGCCTTACCAGCTATAGCTATATTTGTGATCATTGCACAGCTTTGGTCTTTGTCTTCCTCTCTTCAGCATGTAGGTCAGTGTGGTCTATCTGCTGGGTGTCCCTGCTGTGAGGAACTGATGTGTGGGGCTTAGGGAACCCCTTCTTACTCAGGACCACTGTTACCACCTGATCCTTCTGGACACTAGCATAAGCATTGATGTCAACTACTTATCACTTTCTTATCCATTTTCCCCCTTTGATCCTACCTCTTTTTCCTTCTTCCTAAGGTTCTTGGTCAACATGCTGTTCAGAGGAATCTAACATTGACGCGGGGAAACTGAAAAGTTAAATAAATCAACAAAGTAGGATGTTGTCCACAATATGTCTCATGTTCTATATCCCTGTCATTGAGTCCAGAGACTCTGGTTTTAGAAATTTTTGTTAGGCATTACAAAATCTCCTGCTACTTAATCATCTTGAAGAGCAAGCTGTTGTTTGCAAGGCTGCCTGTAATACAACAAGTTTATACCAGCCGATACTATATAATAGGCAGTGATGGGCCAGAAGCTTTTTCTGCACAAATTTCCCTCTAGCTCCTTCATATTTCCTCCAGTAATGCTTGCAGGACACTATCCTCTAGCTGGCACTGTTTCACTGATGGTAGAACTCAGGAACACACTGTGGACAATGTCATATTTGACTATTCAACCCATTTTTGTCTTAATTTTCTACAGTTACAAAAGAAGTTGAGTTTTGTCACAGTTTGTTTATTGAGAGCCATGAAAATAAGACTTTCTGGTTAAGGATCTGTCTTAGCAATGCCATCTAAGACTTATAATCAACACACATTTCAGCATGAAGAATTCTGCCAGCCAACCCAGCTGTGATTGGGTGACATAAACGGACTAATAAAAACATAGTGTTTTTGTCACCATAGCTTTATATGGAACAAGGGATGCTGAGTGTTGCTGCTGTAGTCTCTAGAAAAGAATTTTCCCCTAACTCTCCTAGTCATCATAGTTATGCAAGAAGAACATGCTCTTGTTCTGGGGTGGAAGAACACAGCTGTCAGAAATCAGTGGAATAAAGAAGTGAAAAAGGTGACTTCTATCACATTGAGAAGAAAAAGATAAAAGGATCTGTCGGTTATGAACCAGTTTTGTTCCTCTGAGTTAAGCAAAAAAAAGGTGAAGCTAGGAGCAGTGACAACTTTACCTAAATGCCATGGACCATGGCCAAGGGACAATCAAGGTTCCTCAACTCTTTCATTAGCATCAGCTGAACCAGCGTGAAGTGCTCAGTGAGCAAACACACAGCTTTCCATTACTCAGAACTCAGATGAATCTCCCTAGCATTCATGCTCTGTTATTTTGTTTGAGAAGAAAGCCTGGGCAATATGCCAACATGCATGCAACACCTTTCAACTCTCTCATCTGTAAGACAAATGTACGTACGAGTGACCAAACTGGAGAAACAAGAATCAACATTTTGAATAACTAAAAGGACTATTTCCTCCTCCCATGCAGGTACCTGGATGTTAAAGGAAGTGAACATTTTTAGTTTGTGGTTCAAGAGATAACCATACCAGAATGGAGAGATTTCTCTATTTTTTCTCAGAACAGTCTCAGCACTGTGTTTCTAGCATGTGTATTTCTGTCATGCAGTCCGTTTTAGGGCCTGCTTATGGTTGATATACTGTGACTTTTCTTAATGTTTAACAAAGTTTTGTTCATCACCTTTGCTTCATCACCTTCTGAAACCACAAGAGATAGCTCTTCCTCTGACTGTATTTTTAAAGATAATTTTAGAGTGCAATCACATCTTTCCCTGAAAATTGTATTTTCTAAAATTTCAAACTTGATTTGGTCTCTCTTTTAACACCATTTAAGGTATTGTTTTGCGTTTTTTTACCTCAGATCTTGATCCCCAGGTGTAACTAATCAAGCAAAGAATGATTAACACGGCTGAGTTGAGACCTGATGGTCAAACTAAAAGGCAAGAAGGAGCTGCACAGGCAATGGAAGCAGGGACAAGTATCCTGGGAAAAGCACAGGGACACTGAGATGTGTAGGGATGGGGTCAGGAAGGCAAAGGCATAGTTGGAGCTGAACTTGTCAAGGGATGTGAGGAATAATAGGAAGGGCATCTACAGGAGTGTCAGCCAGGAAAGCAAGGTTACAGAAAACGCACACCCCACAGTGAACAAGACTGGCAAGCTGGTAGCAACTGATAAGGAGAAGGCTGATGTAGTTACCAAGCCACTCTCTGTGATAGCTGAAAACTCACAGCAGTCAGGTCAAGTCCCTGGAGACTGGAAAAGGGGAAACACTGCATCCAGAGTAGAAAAAAAACAAACAAACAAACTGTAGAAAGGAGAACCCTAGGAGCCACCCACCTGCCAACCTCACCTCTCTGCCTGGGAAGATCATGGAGTAGACTCTCCTAGAAGCTCTGATAAGTCACATGGAGGACAGAGAGATGATTTGAGACAGCCACCATGGCTTCACCAAGGACAGGTCCTGCCTAACCAAACTAGTGGCATTTTGTGATGGAATGGCTACATCAGTTGTCAAGAGTAAAGCTGTGCATGATATCTACCTAGACTTCTGTCATCCTTCTCTCTAAATTGGAGATATACCAATCTGATGAGTGGACTGTTTGATAGACAAGGAAATGGTTGGATGGTCACATCCAGAAAGTAGGGGCGAATGGCTTGATGTACTGATGGAGATCAATGACTAATGATGTCCCTGAAGGATCCTTAAGAGGGCCAGTGTTGTTTAATATTTTTGACAGTGAAAAAGGCCATGATCCCACTGTAAACTGCATAAAGGCTAAGCTTCAGGCTGATTTAGGCATTTATAGTCTCCATAAGCAGCCACTGATTTAAACAGCTTTGATTCATAATTTATAACAAAACTACATTTTGATGTCTACTTGATGTCTAGCCTGGTAGATATAATGCTGTACTCTTATGTTTTTCAGGATGGCAGTTCCCCATATGGTGCCAGGTATGTGGGTTCCATGGTAGCTGATGTTCACCGTACATTGATGTATGGTGGGATCTTCATGTATCCTGCTAACCAGAAGAGTCCTAAAGGAAAGGTAAATTGTTTGAAATAGTCTCTGGTCAACTTTATGCCTCTGATTTTCCCAGAGATGTAAAGGAATAGTTCAGATATATAAACAGATAATGACATTCCCCCCCTGGAGAAAACGATTAATTCATATGAGTATTTGAACTTAGGCAAGAAATTTAGCCAATTTCCAATTTAGGCCAGAAATCTTCCTATGTTCTTTTATATTACTAACTATTCAAATGGATTTCAGTGCAACCAAGGGTTTAGTTCATTTTTCTAAAGAGAAACATTTCAGTATCATAGAAACCCATGAAGATAACAGTGCATGCTGGCAGACACAACACAGGCCTAAGAAGATCTCTGCACTTCATCACTGGCATCTAGAGTCCACATAGAATAGTCTGAACTACAGACACAGAGTTTTGTCCAATGATAGACAACCATGTTTAGCTACCTCATGTTTCCAAAGGGTCCTAAGCTTACTATCACCAGACCTACAAACACAAGTTTCTAATAACTGATCTGAAAACCTCTGTCAGTGGAAGGTGAGTTTCCTGCAGGCTGAAATCAGTGTTCTGGGAAAATAAGATTTCTTATTTGGACATCTGTAAAAAACATGCCGTGACTTAATTCAGTGCAATGCATTGCAGTGTTTCCACAAATCTTCCAGGCCATGAACCATAATCAGACTCTGATCATCATCCCTCTGAAAGACTGTCTATGCACTTGGACAGAGAATTAAGAGGAACAAATGTCACTGGCATTGATTCAAAGGCTTTAGAACAAATGCATGTAGGCCATAGCATATAATTCTCCTTTAAGTTAAAGAAGGGGAAAAAATGCTCAATAAGCAGTGCAGAAGCAGCCAACAAATAGATCATTTTTTCAATTCATATATGTTAAAGAATATTTTTTAATGAACTTAACATTCTCTATTAGGAGAAAATTATTAAACATATTTGAAGACAGACCCATCTGAAGACCGCTAAGTGTAATTGCACTGCTATTTGAAGGTAGTACAGAAATAATGTCTTGCTAAAAAAATAACCAGCTACTATCTATGTCCTTTTAAACACAGAAGCTTTTGGCATATGTCCCAAATAAGTTTGCATTCCACCAGAACACAGGCACCCTAGAAGTAATAATTTTAAAGATGTGAACAGATATCAAGGTCCAAACCAGAAGTGCCTTCTTACCAAAGGGGAAAAATTACTTTTAATAATTACTGCAGTTGCTTCTTAAAACTGAGTCACCATCTCAATGAATTGAGGCCATTAACATCTATTCACATTTCTCAAGAGCAGCAATCAAATCCTGAAATTTGAAATTGGGAGCATCAACTTTCAAACTTCAAAATATCCTGACCAAACACCACATGATTAGCCCAAGCTTTCAGGTAACAAATAAAGCCTGTACATAAGAGGATATTTTGGCCATTCTTTTCCAGCAATGTTAACTGGGTTAAATGTTTTGCTGATGTGTGTGGACCTGACAGCTGCTTTTGACATTTTTCACAAAATACCATTGCTGCACATCAGTACATCAGCTTGGAAATTATGGTGGAGATGTTTGGATGCAGGGTCAGAACACTCTTGAAACAGAAGGTGTTAGGGGAGGTGAGAGAAGGAGAGGAAGGAAGGGCTGATAGACATTGCCACCTCAAATTCCATTTGATACCAGATTTTCTAAAATCACAAAAGGAAGGTTAAGTTTGGGTAAGTAACATCCCCAGAGGCAATCACACGTTCCCTCTTTCTTTCTAGCTCCGACTTCTCTACGAGTGCAATCCTATGGCTTTCATTATTGAGCAGGCAGGAGGGATGGCAACTACAGGGACCGAGGCAGTGTTGAATGTGAAACCTGAGAGCATTCACCAGAGAGTTCCTCTTATCCTTGGTTCTCCAGACGATGTGCAAGAATACCTCGCTTGTGTACAGAAGCACCAGAAGAGCAGCTAAGGCCTTTTCCACAGTAGACCTTGCTCATCTGTCTTTGGTCTGCAGGAAAAGCTGTACCTTTCAAGATGGTGGATTCTAGCAATTAGTACGCATCTCTCAGTGGAAAAACCCCAATTTATGAGAACAAGAAAAAACAGACTGGCTGAAGGGAAAAGCAGAAATTTAATTTCTTGTAGACAAATGTAAAAATCCTTTAACTCTGATTTATGCAGTGCAAATGTAAAGAAAGATGCATATTATTAAACAGAAGCTACTTACCTTATGTAGTATTAACAAAAGGAAGTGGATTGTGTTAGCACCCCCATGTGATCATAAGTTTTTTATTTTACATTACATGTCTGGCTCTGTTTGAGACGAGATTTTCACATTAACATTCATAATGCCTTTCTCTGGATTTTTCTGTCAGAGGTTTTGCTGCAGGTGCTTTTTATCTTGACAGCCCTGAGAAGAGCAAATGTCTTGTGCTGTCTGAAACAGTGTTTTTAATCTCCAAATTACATATGTTTTTGGCACTTAATAAAGATGAAAAGGCTTCAGTGTTGCCAGGATACTTCAATTCTCATAAAACTGCCTTGTGTTATTTTCTGACAGGTAACTTTCCATAGCACAAATTACAAGCCACCACTGCTAGCTATGGATGCAACAGTCACATCATGCCTGTTCCCTGTTTATCAATTGTCCTCTGAAACAGGAGAGCTTCCACCACAAATTGACCTGTACAGCATCATTTTCTTTTACTTTGGAAAGCTCTAATTTTAGATTGAAGCTTGCTCTTTTATATATGCTCTTTTATACTGCCATTCTTATCCACCTCCAGCACATCTGTCTTGCTGATGCCTTAGTGCCACATCCCAGACTTGACACCACCTAAGGAGATCAAGAATCATCTCTGAAACTATCAGGCATTCATTGACCAGTGAGAGAAAAAAAAATGCTAATTAAAACTAACATGTGATTATGTTAGGTGATAAAGGTGTGAAAATGGGCCTTTTAGTCACTTTAACTGTTAGACATCCTGATACAGTTATCACCCTCCTGCCTCATTAGATGGACTCTTCTTTTGGCAACCTTCTTGCCATAAGCAACTCTTGCTGCACCTGCTGATTTTCATCCCTTCTCCATGTTCTGTACCACACTGCTACCAGACTAAATATTAAGAACTTGCCGTGAATTACATCAGGAGATATATGGGAGTTAAAAAAAGTACTCCTGACAAGAAACTCTAATGGCTGCTTTTAAACTTAAAACTGTGTTTTATTATTCATAAAGTAGAGGCAAGTTGAATAAAGTCAGGCAGAAAGCTGCACAGGATGAGTATTTACCCTTAGGTATTGTTATCTCATCGGTGAGGATGTGCTGTCAGCACTGTTTCAGGTATGAAAGCACTCTTTCTGCAGACCTTTATCTGGCACTCCTTAAAGCTGCAACAGTGACAACTGCCCAAGATCAGCAAGTACAGCATGTGCTTGTTTATCCTGTTGTCATATGTTTCCGGAATCTCTGCTATCAACAGCAAAACACAAGCAACAATCACGGAGAATGAAGAGGAAGCAGAAAAAACTGTTTGGGTTTAGGCAATAACCAACTTTGTAGTGGGTAATGCAGCTGTGCACTGCTATGAAACCTAGTAAAACAGTTTCCTGAAAATACAGACATGGTATAAAGTGTGCATATATATATATTTATACATATATTTTATGCATATACAGTCAGTCAGTCTGTGTGACTGTAGAACAACACAATTAGATGTTACACCACCAATGTATTGAGAAATTCTGTTGGAGTTTTTTAAAAAGAAACTTGAAGCATATCATTCAAGGCTAGCCTAGTAAACTAGTATTACTAGTACTACATCAGATGAAAGGTCACTTGTACTCTGGTCCTGTTTCCAAGGGTCAAGAGAGATGATTAAGGACAGAGCAAGAATAGGCATTGATATGCCCAGTGTAACAAGAGGACTTCTGAAAACAACCACTTTTTAGGGAAATGCTGAAGGAAGGTTTGTATTGCAGCGGGTGTACATAGTCTAGTCACTAAGATCTGTGTTCCTGTTCTGGCAAGTAAACTTTATATCTGTGTACTGAAACATGCCACTCAATCAGTGCCCTAGTGCCAGCATAACAGCACCCGAGTTGCCTTCACTTGACAGAAAAACCTGCAAATAATCCTATCTGCTAACCTTCCCATAACAACTAAGAGGAGGAGATGGAAGCTACTGTGGCTATTACATAGTGGACGTTACTGAAACTTGGTGGGATGAGTCCTATGACTGGAGTGTGGCCATCAATGGCTACAGGGTGTTCAGGAGGGACAGGATGGGAAAGAGGGGTGGGAGTGTTGCCCTCCATGTTAAGAAGTAGATAGAGTGTGAAGAGATGACCCTAAAGAATAGCCAGAAGCAAGTCAAAAGCTTATGGGTAGGAATTAGAGATCAAGGCAGCAAGGGGAACCTTGTGGTTAGTGTCTACTACAGACTAGCCAATAAGGGGAACCTACTGATAAAGCATTCTTACCAGAAACAGGCTTTGTATTCACAGACTCTCATCCTGATGGAAAAAGTAGCACAGCAAGCTTTAGGCAATCCAGAACACTTCTGGAATGCATGGAGGATAACTTCTTAGGACAAAAAATAGACACCTCTATCTGAGGAATTGCAATACTGGATCTGTTGGTCATCACTGCAGGTGAGCTCATCAGGTATGTCAAGACTGGAGGCAGTCTAGGCTGCAGTGATCACATGCTGGTGGAGTTCACAGTCCTAAGGGACATAAGTCAGACAAGGAGCAAAGTCAGGACCCTGAATTTCAGGAAAGCAAACCTCCAGCTCTTCAAGGAGTTAGTCAATGGGACACTCTGGAAAATGGTCCTTGGAGACAAGATTAGAAGAACAGAGCTGGCAGATCTTTAAGGAAATTTCCATAAAGTGCAAGAGCTCTTGATCCCCAGGTGTAAGTAATCAAGCAAAGAATGATCAGCATGGCTGATCAGTGATCACTGATCAAAAAATGATCAGTGTTGGAACACTTCTCCTGCAAATACAGTGTGAGGTAGTTGGGGTTGTTCAACCTGGAGAAGAGAAGGCTCCAGGGAGACTTTACAACGTGAGAAAGTTCTTTATTATGAGGGTGGTGGAGCACTGGAAACGGGCTGCCTAGGGACATGGTGAATGCCCCCACCCCTGGAGACATTCAAGGTCAGGCTTGATGAGGGTCTGAGCAACCTGATCTAGTTGGAAGATGCTCACTGCAGAGGGGTTGGACTAGATGACCTTTAGAGGTCACTTCCAACCCAAGGCATTCTACGTAAATGTAACATAATAATACATGGATTATATACAAATATCTACAAGATCAGTATCGAAACCAACCCCCCGCTGGTAATTATGTCACTGTCACTGACGCTGTGGAGTTGGCACTGGAAAGACCTAGACTGGGTCCTGCAGCAGATGGGAGCTGTGTTCAGCATCTGGATTCTGGTACTGGATTCAGGAACACACCAATAAGAGACTGAAGGCAGAACTGACAGAGTCCTCCTTGGTGCTCCAAGGAGAGGCCCCCAAGAGAATTAGAAAAAGAATTAGAAGAAGCAGCAGAATCAGAAGAAGAACTAGAAGAAGAATTAGAAGAAGAAGAAAAAGAATTAGAAGAAGGTGACAACAACAAATCAAGACTCTCCAGATCCCAGAGCTTTATATACTGAATATGATGTATATGGGCTAGAATCCCTTGCTGGTCAGTTTGGGGTCACCTGTTCTGTCCGCTCCTCCCCCAGGTGCAGCATTTCACTTTCTGCACTCCCCAATGTGGTACACAAGTTCTAGAAGTGGCCTTGGTCTGCACACCAATCCTTGGTAGTAATTCTAGACAGGGGTGTTACCACTGCTAGGAGCAGACACTGACTGAGAGAATAGGCTGTTGACTTCAGGCAGTACAGTTAGAAAAAGTGAGCTGAAAAGTAAAATCACTGAACAGAGCGTGTTCTATTCTCACTCGCCCCAGGACACACCGAAACCAGACAGATCCACAGGGTCCTTCTTAAACTGTGAGGATACAGTTTAAAGTTTCGTTTCCCATTGCGATACCACCTCATATCATTTCTCCAGAGCTCTCTGACACAAACCACAGCACGTCTAGTGAGGGGGCAGTTGGGTCACCACCTACAAAGCTCTTGTGATACTGGGCCACAACTTCCCTTCGTGGTCAGCTGGCTGGTTGGATGAGGACATTCAGACAGCTGAGAGAAACAAGATGTAGCTTTTGTTTTGTTTTGGTTTTGTTACTCTTCCCCCCTCCCTTTTTAAGTTTTTTTCTTTTTTAAGAATCCAGAGAGTGTATTTAGTGGTTGGAGTGGTGAGAAAGGGAATGCACCACGAGTTGCCATCAATTTTGCCAGGAGATGCAGGGAAGTGCTCACAATGAATATGCTCTGACTGCATCTGCTTACAGAAGAAGGTGATGGCTGGTATTATTCTTCAGATACTTCTCAATATGACTCAAAAATATGTGGAAACATAAAGTACATGTAGGAATAGAAATGTTCAAATACTGGTATGCTTTTGGCATCAGTATTCAATGGTTTCTTGACATACAATTATACACAAACCAATGCCGGCTTGATTTCCTATTATCTAGTATACTAGTTGTATACTAGTTGTATTGTACTAGATACATAGCACGCTTGAATATTGTTAAAGCACTTGTTTCCTACTTGTTGACAAACCTAATTCTTATTTCCAGTTTCAGGGAACTTTTGCACCTATTACAGAAGTAAATAAAAGCAAACTACCTGAACTTGATGAATTCCAACAACACAAAAAAAAAAAAAAAAAAAAAAAGCAGAAACTCCACCGGTGTCTAATAAATGAGCAGTTCTTCACTAATTACTTGGACTGGAAATTAAGTTAGTCTGAACAGGCAGCCACAGAGTTGGCCTTGTGACTGTAGTCACAAGACTGGGGATCAGAGAACAGGCTGGGGCTGGCAAGCTTCCCACTAGCCTCACAGCACCCAACCTGCTTGTGCTGCTGCCCTAAAGGCTAGTGCTGTGGAAGCTCACCCTGTCCCAAGAAAGCAAGGCAGCCCAAATGGAGATGCTGTTTGAAGTGCTGTATCAGATGTATCTTTGAGCATTTGTACCAAAAGTCAGTTATTTTATTGTGTTTTCCACAAAACATACACAAAGGCACTGTTGCTGGGTTTTTAATAAAGCCAATTGATACTTCTGGAAAAATCAGGAAATACTTTTAATAATTTATAAAATGGATGCAGTATACTTCAGGCTAACTACAGACAGAGAACAAGAAACAGCTCTTAGTTTATGTAGACTATATTGCACAGTGAGGGTTACTGTGAGGAAAGGAAGGCTGGTACCTATGGAACAGAAGAGAGGGATTAACATGAGGAGAGATGATAAATCTTGAATGCCTACAAGACTGCAAAGATAAACAACAAAGATGTTTTCCAGATATATTGAAGGCCCACATGGAGGTCAAGCAGGGAACAAAATTAACAGCACAAGGATCTGCACATGAACAGTTACCCAGAAGTACTGAACCCTGGAAATTTTGAGAAGACAATCCCTCTCATTCCTAATTTACATCACCATGGACAATTCTCACAAACCCCATGCACTGCTGCTGAACACACTCTCAGGTATTCTTCCTAGCTTTTAGAAAATACCGATGTAGTTCAAAAAATAGAAAAATAAAAACCACAAACCAAGCAAACAATCTGATTCCACTGAACTGATTTTAATACTTCATGGAGATAGCTGACAGATAGGTTTTCACTGAGATCTGCCCTCAAGGGTTGCACTTATCTGATGCAAGGTTTTGCATCATGGTTATGAAGGATCCTGTTCATCAGGAGCCAAGTAAGTTTCTAGTAGCAGCTGTTGCAGTTCTGGACACTATGATCAATGCAGGGAGTTTGGTGAGACAGTTTGCAAAGGGTGTTGGCCAGGACAGATACTTACATGTTGGATCACTGGAGCTTGGCCTAAGCATTCTTGCCAGATGCTGAGCAGATCACCTGGTGAATATTTTCTCATTTTGAAGAGGAGCATTCAGAGGAGATACTGCCTCTCAATTACCTTGTCAGGTTGAATGTTCAAGGCCAGACAAATCCCAGCCTACGGCATGATTGTTCACGGTGTCTCATCAATTTTGTATTAAGCTCAAATGCCCTGTCAGCACATGCCCAGGAAAGAAAGAATTGAACTCCACACCCAGCTGCTGCAAGCACTGGCCTTGTGATCACGTGCTGTGAAGACTGTTGTGCCTGCCATTTGCCTACCAGGTGATGCATTCTATGCTTTGTGCTTATGATCACCTGGTTTCCTGTTTTGTTCCTCTGTGGACAATCTTCTCCCTCTTGCACAAGCAACTGTAGATCTGAAATTTAAACTCAGCAAAAGAAAAATAACAGGGATTATTACCTTTCAGTTCTCATGAAGCTATTCTGGGAGAAAACAAAGCCAAGGGAGACAGCTAGACTTCTCTCAGATGTACATGCAAAGCTGCTAATCAGCTGCGCAGCTGGCCTCACCTCACTGCTTTTCCTCTCACACTGCTCCTCAGCTGTGTGTCAGTTTAGATTAAAAACTAGGTGGGAAAGGAGGTTCTCTTGCTTTTTTTTTTTTTTGTTTGATTTTAACAGAGCACCTAACAAAACAGGACTATTGATTGAAATGTCTGGAAATATTGCAATAGAAATAACACTTCATAGCAATTCCTGATGGGCTTCCTGTGACCATAAACTTGCTTCTGAAATGCTCTGTTATATTGTGAGAGAAATTAAATCAAACCTTGTAACATAGGTCCCTTGTTCCTGTGACTAGTGAGCAAAATAGAAAAATGGCAGCAGTATTTATTCTTTTCCTTTGAACAAAGACATAAACACAGAGAGAAGTTTTGTTCAACTACAGGAAAGTAGTATAATAAATCTTCAAAAGTTGATGCTATTTCCCATCACAGCTGATGTTTTCAGTATATATTTCCTATTCAAAAAGAATCCCTGCTGTCAGCCACTGCTTCATGCTTGAATGAGGAAAGTAAACTGCAATACTAGTAAACGTGGCTGAGCAGAAGGAATGTTAAGAGGGCTATTGAGAACTTGAATTCACAATTCTTGTGCTATTGTTGTAAAAGATTGTGGTATGTGCTTGGCCATACACATATCTAGCAAAACTGGGCACCTGCAGGCACAGCAATTAACTGTTTTTTGAGAGTTCTGTGGGTAGCCCTGTCTAGATTTTTTCTGTGATTTGTTAACAGCGTCATAAAACAACATATTATAGATACATTTAGAGAGATACTTCCATTGTAAGTGGGGAAGAAACACACCTGTGACTCATCAGCTCTGAATCCACCTTTATTTCATTTGACTTTCAGATTTTAAGCAAAAGCAAGTGTGTTCCAAAATGTGCTACAGCCGCAAGGAGTTCTCAACATGCTGTTTTCAGCATCAACTTCCCAGACATCCTAAGCTGGTTTGAATGTCTAACAGCCAGGAATTTATTTTAAACAGTTTTATGTTACTGCATTCATACTATGTGGGAAGCTTTCACTAATTATTTTTTTTTAATCAACATAGTCGTTGAAACCAGAATGTAAAATATATTTCCATGGTGGTTTCTGAGATTGTGATTTTCCCTAGTAGGTGCAAAAAGTAATAGCTGTAAAAGCTTCAGAGGGCCCTTGGCAGGACTCCAGCAGAGCACACCTAAACCACTCTCACACTGGAGAAACACATATTAGTGTAGACAAAGAACTTTTAAATACAAAGTTAAACCCAGGTGAATGTCTAAAATGCACCAGATGTCATTAAGCATATGGACAATCCTTACCAGGCTGGAAAACTATGTCTTCCTTGCTCAGATGTCACAATCACAATCTCTCTCCAGAAGCCCTCACAAAGCCACCCTTACTGTCTTCTGAAAGTGGCTGGGGAAGGGAAGAGATCACTTTATCACTTTGCTCCATCTTTCATCACTTTGTTGCAGACAATGACTGAAGAAGGTAAAGAAGAAGGTGTCAGAACTGCAGCACCATACCTGACAACACATGTTGGTATTTCTAAAATACGTGTTTCCCAGAATCATTTTATCTGGAAAGGCTGAAAGATTTCATTCAGCAGTAGGTTTTGGAACTTCTGGAGCTGATGAGAACTCTAAGTGAACAAAAGAAGGAAGAAGTATTTTAAAAAGAACCCAGTATGTATTTTACAAATGCCTCTCTTCATGACTTCTTTGCCACTTTAGTCACAAAATTTGGTGATAGGTCTTCAACAGACACTAGCATGATGGAAACAAGAACCGCTGCAGAGACTAAAGACAACTGGAAAATAAATCTTCATGCAACTCAGAATGGAAAACAAAGAAATAAAACAGTTATATTATCTGTGAATACAAGTGAAGGTCACTTCTTCTGAGGCCTCTCATATATCAAAAATAATCAATCCATAGGTCAGGTCTCCACCATGTGGCCAGCCCTCTGCATCCTCAAAATGAAGTTTCAAGTTGAGCTCCTTGTCTGTGTTCAGATGAGTCTTATTGAATGTCATCCAGGTTCAGTTCTCTGAGTCATTTTTTTGTGAATGAAATTTTGTGTCTTCCATCTTTTCTTCCAGATGCTTTAGGTACTCCTGCACTTCCCCGAATTTTCACTAACATTTATTAAAGCCCTGATTACAGAATGAGATAAAATGTCCCCATTAGTGATTTATTCTTAAACAATTCTTTCTTCAAAGCAGTATATTAATTAAGTCTTAGCATTTCTTGCTATGACTTCCCAATAAAAAGAATGAAGGGTATCAGGACAGATTGAAATTACAAATGGGCACTCTGTCTGTCATATACCTCAATAAAATGCAAAGAGAGCTGAAAAGCAGAAGCATCATCTTTCATTACCACACTCGTCAAGATATATTCAGTTCCTTGGTTAATGGCCCAAAACTGTAGCTAATCTGTGATACATAAAAAATGATTAATTGGTGGTGAGTTACATGAGATATATGCCAGGATTTGTTTTCATAAAGGACATTAAATAGTAAATGCTGCTTATATGTTGTACAGAAGTTAAGAGTTTTTTTCTTGATTGTTGTTTTGTTTTCTTTTTGTTTTTAAGTGGATTCTCCCATTTTCCCATACCTCTGGTTGATACAGAATTATGTTTACCTGTATGTAGAACACCAGTTAATCAGTCGTACAACTTCACTGATACAACTCATCACGTATTTGGCTTCCCTGTAAGTTTTCAACAGAGTGATATGACTAGTAGTCATTGTAGTCCTTCTAAATACTTCAAAAGTATTTAGATGGACTTTCCTGCATGGATTCTGTAGGGGGATAAAGAACTTATTTCACTGTTAACATTCAGAATTGATTTAACATTGGCAAAGATGAAAAACCATGCATGTTCAAAAACAAACAAAACCAAATAAATTCCACTCTGTTTATCAGTCACACATAGGATGAGAAAATTACTATTTTTAAAGGGAAAGGTTTCCTACATGACAGTTAAGTTTATCACTGGAATTTAAAGAATACTGCTTCATAAATAATGAAGCATAAACTTTATTAGTAAATTATTTTAAATGGAATTATGTATTTTCATTGTTTTCCTTGCTTCAGAAGTGCTTGAAATGCAGGACCAACTACTGATAAATACAGCAATTTATCAGGCAGACTGGAGAAAATGTTATTCTTATTAGACCCTTAGAATAGGTACTGTCTGTCTAGGAAGGACAGCACACAGAAACCAAATGCAAAAGTTTTTTCTTCCCAAATTTATATAAAACAGCTCATTTTTACAATGAAGAAAGAGGAAGCCAAGCAATGACTGAGGTCAGAGAGTTGTGATCATTAGTGCAGAGTCCAGCTGGTGACCTGTAAGTAGTGGTGTTCCCCAGGGGTCAGCTCTGGCTGAAGTCATATTCAAAATCTTTATCAATGGCCTCGATGAAGAGACAGAGTGTACCCTCAGCAAGTCTGTTGACAATGCACACAATTACACAGAATTATTGTTTAGGCTGTAACATTGAGATCATCAAGTCCAGCCTGAGACCCGACACCACAACACCCAGCTAGACCATGTCACTAAGTGCCACATCCAATTTTTTCTTGAACACCACTAGGGTGGTGACTTCACCACCTCCCTGGGCAGGCCACTCCAGTGTCTAATGACCCTTTCCCTAAGGAAGTGCTTCCTCATATCTAACCTAAAACTCCCCTGGTGCATCTTCAGGCCATGCCCTCTCGTTCTATCTATACTAAACTGGGAGGAGTGGCTGACACACCAGAAGGCTGTGCTGTCATCCAGTGAGATCTGGACAGACTGGAGAGCTGGGCAAAGGCGAACAGGAAAATACTAGAGGGAATCCAAGGGAGATCTACAAAGAACATCTCTCTTAGGAGGAGAGGTTGATAGTCCTGGGGCTGTTTAGCCCAGAAAAGAGAAGACTGAAAGGGGATGAAAGTTTATATGCATCTGAAGGGTAGGTGTTAGGTAGAAGGGGCTAGACTCTTTTCAATGGTGTCCTGTGATAGGACAAGAGGTAATGGTGGCAGGTGAAACACAGTAGGTTCCACCTCAACATGAGGAAAAACTTCACTGTGAGAGTGAGAGCCTGGAACAAGCTACCCAGATAGGTTGTGGAGTCTCCTTCTTCAGAGACTTTCAAGACTCATTTGTATCTGCTCCTCTGTGGTCTGCCCTGAGTGATTCTGTTCTATAAGCAGAGTTGAACTTGATGATCTCCAGAGGTCCCCTACGGAGCTTTATGTCTGTACATAACAATCATCTACTGTTCACGTAACATAGTGGCCAAGTCACGTAATTAGATATATGCAAGACTCCTATCAACAGCTGTAATTTAGACAGGACTTAAACAGGGCCATCCAAATAGGATGTTTTACTGATCATATATGTGCTTTAGTATCTTTCATATATCTTGTAACAAAGGCAACTTCAGCTATCTGCAGGAATATAAAACCAAAGAAAGTATAGCAAAAAAACCTCAACAAACCAAACCAAAAACTGAACATGCTAATCAAGAAATTACCCCTAAGTTTTCTGAGAACCACTCAGGAGCTTTCTATATGCATCCATAACATTGATTTTCTGTATCTTCATAAAGGAACAGCTTTAAATAGAGATCTTTCCTCCACCATGACACATACCATTATGGAATTATTTTCTACCTTATAATAGTACTTCTTAAGTAAAATTTAACAGCTCTGCAAAAGATCAGGACACTGCACTGGAATCACAAAACCAGATTTCATGTTATTTTTTAAATGTAAGGGGGTTTACATTTCTACCAGTGTGCCTAACTGCAATGCACAAAAATTTCTTTAGTGTTGTGTAAGGCAATCCTGACTGAAGCTGTTACTTAAGAATGCTGTGTAAACATTGATTTATCTTCACGACTAGGCTTATACTGTTAACTCTGCTTGATTATTCCACTCAGAAAAATGTTCAGCAAGAACAGTCAGCAAGTTTTAATGTATACAAACAGCTGTATTATCACATTTTATTTCTAAAAAAGATGATGCCCCTTGTGAACTACATTCCTGTTCACATGCATATGCTTTGTTAAAGTCATTTCCTTTCTGTTTCCTATCTTTTTATAAAAAAATACCTTGTTTTCCCAGCAACTTTTATTAACCTTAGACTTTACAACCAAATGCCTTTCCCTGCTGCCCCTTTCCTGCAGCAGTTTTGAGTCCTTGCAGACTGTGCACTGGTCTCACTCTACACTAGATATTTTGTCTTGTTTCTACCAATATAGAAAACCATTAGCAGTTTAAATTCTAAGCTCATAGTAATGTCAGCTTCAAGGACCAAAAACTGTTCATAAAGACAGTTCTCTCTTCACCCACAATACTGTGACAAGAATCAAAAGCAGCTACTGATTAAGGACCTTAGGCAATCACTTCCATGGAAGCATTTTGATCTTGCATCTCATTTTGAATGTACAGAATATTGCTATTTACTCCTGAATAGAAGCCTTCAGAAGATGACAACTGAGCTCCATATTCTTTTCCTCCATAGCTTCTACCAAGCAGTGTGGTTTCTCTCCATAACAGGCTTAGCAAGTCAACCTGTTAACAGCTAAATTCAAACCGGTATTTCTGCTGCATGGCATGTTAAAATACCCACTGGACTGAGGGAGTTTCTTCCTTAAAACAAAAAAAAAAAAAAAAGGCAGCTCCTAAGGACATTCAGGCTGAAAGAATTAATCTGTAAGCAGCACAGAGAGTCAAAAGTGAACAGTAGCTAAGTTTTGACTATTCTAAATACCACGTTTTATTTTATCCCAATAGCATTTATGAAATGCAAGTTCAGACTTCACCTACAATAAGGAAATGCAGCGAACACAACTTGTAGTGTTCCCTTGTGTGCATGGCGACCAGGGTCGAAAGAGATACTCTGCCTCCAAACCTCTTGGTCCATACACTCTGAACGGCTACTGGTTAAGCTGCAAGAACCCAACCTCCTTCCCCTCCAGCCCAAATGCAAGAGAGGGCGAGTCTGCACTCAAAAAGCAAGGCAGGTCTTACCCCCAGGCAGTTTTTTGTATTACAAATTCATCCTCCCCTGCAGGAACAACTGGCACCCAAAAACACATCTGAACAGTGTGTAACAACTAGTAATCTTGTTTCAACAGCACAGACACCCCCAGAGGAGGCAAATACATTGTGTCCTGGACCTTTTCTCCTAAGATTAGGTCACCCCAGTTCAGTCAGTATCCAGGGGCTAAGAGAGGCCCAAATTAACTTTCCATAGGAACAACATTCCTTCCCCTACCCTCTTTTCATTTTTTACAAAGCTGGTGTAAGGGGAAGATTAAACAACCTCCGTATCTCAAGAAAGCTTTATCTGAATAGCCCAGGTGCTTTGGGTGTCCCTACTACATCCTATATTGCTCAAAAAGAGAAAACTGCTCTAGTTACAGAAGTGGAACTTTGAGGTGCCATAGGAAAACACAGATGATATTTAACTGAAGGTGAGATTGTGTGCAGGAGTGCATAGGACTGGTATGAAGTTCAAAGAAGCAGAAATACTACCTGCTCTGGGTCACAGGACTAAGCCAAAATTCACATTAGACACATTCTGGGAGGCAAGTCACTTCAAAGAACAAGGGGCTGATTTGCAGTCACTTCTGCATTAGTTGATAAAAGCATTTTAAAGCAAGTTATAAAACAGACTGTGGTATTTGACAAGAGCAATTAGCCATTCCCACAGAGGGTTGCATTTTAGTAACTGATGTAGAGACATGAATATAGGCATTAACTAGTTCCATGAGTTCACATTCCTGTTTGATACAAATGCTAAGTGAAGAAGAAAAAATCAAAAAAGCCAAGTCATCTGTACACACTGGAATTTATGTATTTATTTGAAAATTAAGCCTTTGTGCACATTGCAATTATGAAAAAAATACAAAGAAAACTTATTAGATTAAGCAGTCAAAGCCAGCAATATTACAAGCTGTTTACATACCAACATTTACATTAATTTAAAACAAGTGACATATCACCAACATGGAAAAAAAAACTTCAAAAGTTTAAATCAATTTTACTTTTGAAGGATACAAGCCCACCACATGCGTGAGCATGTGTTTGGTCATTGTTTTTATCCCCTCTTGCACTGAAATGTTCAGTCTTCAAATTATACAAGTGGATAGCTAGCAGCTGTTGCAATCCCACAATGGTTCTTCCTGTCCTTGGCCATGTAGATGTATCCTTTGTCACCCCATTTCTCACCCCAGCTGGAAACAGAAGTAAAACACTTGTTTTCATATGTAGAAATTCACCACCACAGAAGTGTTCAAATTGAGAACTGCTACATTCCACATTTGTGGAGAAAAATAAATCAATCAAGAAAGCCACAGCCAAACTGAAGTGTTTTCCAGCAATTAAACTTGTGACAGAAGAGGTACCCCAAGCTCACAGAAATACAGGGTGCAGTCACCTCTTGCTAGGTGGAGACTTGTACACAATCCTGGATTACAGGTGCCAGAAGCTCAGACACCACTCCCAGACAACTTTGAGAAGACCAAGACTGCAAGCAGCATTTAACAGTGGTGCCCCAATAATTCTGAGAACCTGAGATAAGCTCAGTACCCTTCAGCATTAATTTGTTTTCCCACCAAGCCAAGAAGTATCTCCATCTTTCAAGTTGAAGTGTCACCCCATTTCACCAAAATGACCAGTACTCTGCTTCCAAAAAAAAAAAAAAAAAAAAGTCACACCTTACAACCAAGTTCCCTCCTGCTCCCCTCTCTCCCCCACTTCAACATCTACTAGCTTCATGGGATGTTCCATTATGGAACTGCTTTTAATTAAAAGGACAGAAGAATGAGTTTGCTGCTTTAGGCCTGGTTTATTATGCTGCAAGCAGCATGAGTCAGATTTAACTTTTTTCTCATACAATACAATCTGAAGACAGTCTCCAGCTTTTCCACAGGCAGATTAATGAATACTGTCTCTTCACTAACCACTACAAAAAAAACAAGCTCCCTTCCATTTTCCCCAACCTCCAAAGGGTATAAGGCAGAAAAAGATCTTACCTGTTCTTAACAATCCAGTATTTCTTCCCATCTACATCTTCCCCCTCAAAGCCATAACCTACAACCAGAACACCATGGTCCAGGTCTTCGCTGCTGCAGTCTGGTTCATAGTAGATACCTGTGGAGGTGTAATTTTACACATTGAACATGCTCATCAGCAAGAGATCTTTCTTCCTCACCAGCAGCTTTATGCTACTTCAAGTTAAATGCTGCACAGATCCTTAAGAATCAGAGAAAGGAGTTTTAAGTATATAATGGCAGAAATAGAGGGACAAAAACATATATGCAAGAGAAGTACAGAAAATCTGGACTAAAATTAAAAGGAGTCCTCTGTCACAACATCATAGTTATTGGGTTTTCACCTATTAAACTGAAGGAGTATTCAAAAAGAGTTCTCTGCATGCAAGTTGCTACAAATCCCCACCTGACTGATAGAACTGGAATGAGGAATGGCCTGCATCAATAGCCACAGACACTGGACCCACAGCTGCTACTGCTTTCATGAGAGCTCTTTCATGTCCTTGAGGGATGTCAATAAAGCCAGTGTCATTAGCAGCATTGTACTCTGCCTTGTAGCGACAGTCTTCATCATCCTAAAGAAAGACCTTGTTAGTACATAGTTCTCCACTTAACACACAGGTGAGCACAGGAACTACCAGACATTCTATGACTGCTGCCTTGAAAACAGCGACTGAAGATGATCCAACTGCTTCAGCAGTGGTTGGAAAGAAAAGCAGAGGGAGAACAGAAGTTGCATTTTAGTTTTTCAAATGTGAAAAGAAAACCCCAAGGATAGTGGTGCTCAAAAAGGAACCTTTACTGATGCAAAGGACCATCATATCCCGGAACCCTGTATTCTCTGGTGTACAAGACAAACCTCTTTCCAGGGAGGAAAGAAGCCCAGAACACATTAATGGACAATGGAAGGGAGCCAAGTATTCATTAATTACAAAGTAATCCAGAAATTGCTCACTAAGCAAGCACTTAAAATCCACAATTTCAGTCTGTCATAGTATGAAACCATATAATTATTTTGAAGTTAGCTATTTGTATTATATGGCCTTCCATATAGCATTAATGTTCTGTACTTCTTTGCATTATCTTTTCTCACGGTGAAGCCTGAACCACTGGTGTCACATTCACCCCCACAAGAAAGGCCCAGTTTGGAAATCAAGGCAATGTCAACTTGAAACAGAATGAAGTAGGCACATCCCTCCCTTAGGTGTATTGTGAAATATACTTAAGTTGCCTACCTCCAACTAAAGGAATACCAGAGTACAACTCAGTTGCTTACTTTTTGCACTCGGCAGATTAGGCACTTTATGTAACCAACTGTGATGTCTGGTAAAGTCAAGATTAGGTAAAATGACATCACAAGCATGCTGGTGAAAAGGAACTCAAATCCAAAGAGCTCTATACTGCTCACACCAAATGGCATTGCTATTGCACAGTCAACACATTCTAGTCTGCAGACCTCTTCAATTGGTTAGAAGTCCAAACCATGTGCTCTCAAGTGATACCGGTCAACTACTGGTCATTTGTTCTCTCGTGACTAATTTTTGGTATATAATTAGAGGTATTTTAGAAGTCTGCCCATTATCGGCTTTTATGCACATTTAGTCCAGAATAGAATTTAAAGCATTTCCAATAATTGCTTTTAAACCACGCTAGCTGTTAAGAATTAGCTGGTATATGGGTAGCAACTCCTAATTGAGCTATTAGGTCAGTTGTGGGAAGCTGAATTGCACCCCTACAACTAAGTATCACTGTTGAGAAGGGCTAGGTCCTGGTTTGGTGTGTCAACCAAGATAAGGCCTGATATCTGATGAGGGCAGCAATGAGGGGGAGGAATAAAAAAAAGTTGCTCTAGTTTTTCCAACTGCTCTGGTAAGATTTTCACCTCAGATCACTGCAGTAGGCAATTCCTACTGGGTCTAGCAGGCATTCTAGTTTTCTTAGGAAAGCTGAAACAGGAAGAACAGACATACTGACTGCTACTTAAACATTTTCCTTTCTAGGTAAGGGTTTGTCAACACACAGCTTGTCCACACGAAATATGTGACACCTGCAGTACAGGTTCAGGTATTACACTTACCTTTGCAGTATATGGGTAGGATTCCTCTGAATCAATTCCTCCATTATCCTGCACATACTGGAAAGCCTGATCCATAAGACCACCATTACAGCCCTGATTTCCCTCAGGGCGAGAGCAGTCCACCAGATTCTGTTCACTCAGTGAAACAAGTTTTCCAGTTTTCCTGAAGTGTTGCCCTTCAAGAGCTCCAGTTGTGCTGAAAGCCCAACAAGATCCACACTGACCCTGAAGTAAGAACGAAATCACAAGTTACAAATCCAGACAGATGAGGCAATTATAGCTCCCCTTCCACTTATCTAAACATGAAAAACAAAAGCCACGAGACCAGCTTCAGTTTCATGCTCCGATTATGTACAAGTGAAGATTCTACATACAGCCTTGTGAGTCCTTATACATTTAAGTACAGAACTCCTAAAAAATCCTGAAGGAGTATAATAAATCCATTAAAATGCTATGTAATTTAGTAAGATTGCACTAGGCTCCATTAAATGAGTCCACCATTTTTCCTCTATGGAAGTGGAGGTAGCACTGAGGAAATTAGACTTGTAACTGGTTAGAAATCCACCATCAATGAGTACTACCTGGTCTTTAACTGGAGTTACATATCCCTTCTCTCTCCAGTCTACTGATCGTGGCACTTCCAGGAAGTTGGGCTCAAGAAACTGGGATCCTCTGTACTTCCTTTCCGATTTCTTGTGTGCATAGCCATTCATTAGCTGCCTGAACTCCTCAGTTGTCTGAAGAAAATTCAAGACATGCAGTCACTGTCTATTACACATCACTGCTTAGACCGTCATGTTTCAAGCCACTATACATACCATGTCACCAAACTGATTCATTCCCAACTTGTAGGTGTGTTTTCCTAATGTGTGATCCAGGTTATGCAGTTCAATCATTTTCAGGTTCTTCTCCCACACCACTCTCCTCCAGCCTTCCTCTCTCTGGGGGGGCCAGAAAAAAATTACTTTAAGGAGGCAGCTCAAACACTGTTCACTTCCACAATAATGTGCTTTGCCATGGCTTGTATGCTGAAGCAAATGAAGAAGTCCGAACACTGTCTAAGATACGGTCTTTGTCACCTTCGTAACAAAACCGAAGAGTATAGCAGAGCTGTGTCGATGTATAAACACAGGAAAGGAACCTAGGAAAAGGGGGATTATCCTTCCCAAGCGCAGGCCATATCCAGCTTTCAAACAAAGCGGGCATGACTCAGCTGGTAGGGCCCAGCTGAGCTCGGCCAGCGCTTGTCGAGCTGAGCGCGTATCCCCGAGTGCTCACCTCATGGTAGTCCTTGTTGTGCCACGACTTCCACAGCTGCCAGTGGCTGTCCAGATCGTGGTCTGCTCTCGGAGCGCCAGCGGCGAGTCCCAGGCAAACGCAGAGCGTAGTCAAACAGAGATTCATGCCGGCAGATCTGCCGGGAGGCGAGAACAGCGGTCGGACAGAGCGACGCGCGGACAGCCCACCCCTTGCCTCACAGCCCGGAGGGGGATGCCAGACCTAAAGTCGGCCCGTCTTCTAACACGATGCGTGTCCCACCGCGCCTCCATAAGCCGATCACAGGACAGAAACCCAAACCGCGCACTCCAAAGTCTTCCAAGGAGAACACGCAAGGAGGCTCGCCGCCCACCCCCGCCGAGACTTTCCCAGGTGCTCTTTGAACCGACCCGGCCTTTGCCCGCCCCGCTGCGGGGAGCGGGCCTCTCGGCCGAGGCTGTAAACAACAGCGGGCGGCTGGGCCAGGGGCCCTTCAGCTTTCCAGGGAAGCGACTGGAATGGCGGTCCCTTCCCGGCAGGAGCCGCCCCGCAGCAGGAAAAGAATGAAGGGAAGAGGCCCGCGATACGCCGACAACCGCCCGACTCCTTCCCTCCCCCGCCGCTCACCTCACTGAACCCTCCAGCAGACTTCCCGACACCCCCAACCAGTGATGTTTGGCCCCCACGGTCCCTCTTATACCCGCCGCGGCCGTGCCCGCCCCGCCGCGCCGATTGGTGGCCGCGCTGGGCCTCGCCCCGTCAGGCCGCGCCCCTCGCCCTTGGCCCGGGCCAAGGCTGGAGCCAGAGGGGTCTATGTCGGGGCGGGGCTTGAGGTTGCCCCGCTGCGGGGCGACTTCTTGGCATTCGAGGGGGTTTGGTCCCGCC
>WYEA01012088.1:0-14954 GCA_033558465.1 Alcedo atthis | reverse complement strand
GCCCCCTGATCCTGGGTGTTACCTGTCTGCTGAGTGGAGCTCAGAGAATGGCTCCAGCTGTCAATCTCAGTTTCACTTCATTTTGTTATACACCAGCTAAAATCCCAGAGTTCAGATTATCTAGTTGGTGCTTATGGTAGTACTGTTGGATTCTGCAAGCAGCTTTTTGAATGAAATTCTCCCTCCCTTCTCCGTCACAGGTCTATTATGTACAAAAAGGTTCAGTCAAGTTAGGCTTGCACATTTACCTGTTCTAATAAGGTGAATAGAGATGACTCAATTTTCTTGCCAAGTACATTGTCTGCTCAAATAGATGTAGAGGAATAATCTCATATTACAGAAAAGCACCTGATGTGGCCAAACCAGAGTTTTAGGTATGCAGTAATTCAAGCAGATGACAAACTCATCTCTAAAAGGTGTGATTAACTGGAGCGCTGCTATTTTATGCAAGTCTGTCAATTGTCGGAATGATTACCTTCTTTTATAAGTAAATGGTCAATCATCCCAAAACATTAAATGTGAAAGCTTGCTTTTGATCTGGAAAAGGTTGTTGCTGTCTTTGTTTCATTGACTGTGGAGCATCAAGACAGAACAGCTTGTTAGATTGGACTATGGAGACAAGACAGGTAGATCTGTCTGACACTAGGTTTTGTGAAAAGCCGTGACTACATCTAATAAAGTACTCCTGGCTCTCCACTCTGTTGTCAATCATAAACACAAATCCTTAGTTCATAAAAATACTATGACACAAATTTAGGTTAGATGTCTATAGAAATAGAGGTACCTTTATTTTGACCCTAGGGTAACAAATCAGTACAGTACTCAAGGGTGAACTAATCCAAGGAAAGTTTACCTTCACACCCACATAACATGAATTAACTTTTTTTCTATTCATCACTAGACAAGTGCTACTGGATTTTGATTTGTGTGAAAGACTATTATTTCTTTAACATAAACACTACTCTTCCTTTAACATCAAAAGTAATATATTTTCTTTCTGAAATAACAGCTCCTAAGCACCATCCCAATCTCCAACTATTTGCAGCTTAGGAACTCCTTGAGATGAATACTCCGTCTTGTGTGTTTAGTAACCTTCAGTAACTTTTGTTTTCAATAACTTGACTAGTCTCCCTTTGGGCTGATGTAAACATTCAACATCTGGAGCAAAGAGGTCCCCAGTGTAACTACACAGCAGGTGAAAGAAACCCCCTCATTTTGTTTGCTCTTAACATGCCTCCAAGAAAGATTAATCTGATGCCTCATCCTGCTTCTAGGCCACCAGCTGCAGTCTACTTTTTCCATGACACTCATAGTTTCATAGCTCTCTATCATACCTCCTTGTATCAGTGTTTTCTCCACCCTGAAAAATCCTGACCTAATCTTTCCTGAGGTGAAAGTTAGCCACTAATTTGCTCATCCTTGCTGCCCTTCTCTGAGTCTTTTTGAGATCCGTCACATGCATGGACTTGATGATCTTTAAAGGTCTTTTCCAATCTGGATGATTCTGTGCTCCTTAAGACTGGCTAACCAAACTGCACTCAGCACTTGACACACAGATACTGCTTAGAAGGACACATAATGATGTGCTCTGGTTTGTTCATATTTCTTTCCTTATGTCTGCTATTGTAGTTTGCCTTTTTGACTGCTAAAGTAAAATAATTGTATTGTCTATTATTTACAGTTTGTTTCAGTAGTGATGCTAAAAGACATTAGAGAAGAAAGGCAGATGACAAATACTTGTTTCTCAATAGCCCAGAGAACAGGCTATAGTTCTACACTGTATGTATACTCTTCTGATTGCATATTTTAATTAAATTAAAATATAAAACCAGACACTTATTCTTGAAATTATCTAATGCCAATAGGACTATTAAAATATATTATCCACTTTGGGAACATGCAGTGACTGCATATGAGCTTGAGCATCTTAAAGTATATCCAGTATACTTTTATTTTTCACAGCTTCTCATACGTTCTGTTTTTAATGCAGTAATTAGAAGACACAGTGGAAAAGGAGTTCACTCAAATTTTGTGTCAAGTGTTTTAATGAACATAAGAAAAATCTTCCCATTAATGAAGGGAAATAAATTATAATTTGCTATTAAGAAGCCAACCTTCAAAAACCTTCTGCAACATCATTAGTTACTCTGATCATACAACTGCCAGGTTGACAAGTACATCACTAGAGAAAAATGAAAGTGCTAAACCCTGGCTTGCATCGGTGCTCTCACACACACAGTGCCTTGTCTGCAGGGTAGATCTACACCACAGGAATCCTGGGAATAACCAATTTCATCTATCACCCAGTTACGAAATGCACCATCCTCCTGGATTTGAATGCAAGCTGAGAGATGGGTTTCATGTTTTTTTTCTAAGTTACTAGAAAAGCAAAGACACAGGACTTTTTTTAAATTAACAATTGTTAATTACAGGCACTAAAGTGTAAGATCTTGTAAGATTCTTGTAAGAAGAGTATGGGTTTCAGAAATGCAATGGCTACTTGGGGAACAGAAGCAGTTTGGTGAGACAATAGTTTTGCTAAGGAGGATGATGCTTCCTCACTTGTGCATGTATCTACATGAATTTCAAGGTGTTAATAAGCAAGGATCTCATGAATAATATAAATCAAGCACAGGAATTTCCTTCCTTTTTTATTGGAATGCTTTGTGGAAGCAATGGCTCTCCTGAAGCCTTTTGTGCTACCTGCAGCTCATTGTTTAGTCTTAATGGTTTGGGATTTTTTTCTATTTCCATGCCTCAGTCTTGTTTGAATATGCTTATTTGAAGATGAAGGTGCATGTCTTTCCAGCCATAGTGACTAGGCTGAATCTGTGTGATCAACCTGGCAAGGTACTTAAATCTGGGTCTCCCAGAGGAACAAAACACCTGGAGCATTTCCTATTTTGTTTTATGAAGCAGCAAACCCAGTCCTTTCCCTCCTCAGGAAATAATTCCCATTTCTGGTGAGCAAACCCCCCTTCTTGGATTTTCCCACTTTTTTCATTGACTGTCCCTAAAACATTGTTTTTTCCACATCACAGCTCCCCCAGGACATCCCATGCAGAGCCAAACTGTGAAATTTAATCCTCTGTCTGGGTCCCTTTCAGCTGTTCAGCTCCTTCTGCAGTTTGTGGCATCACCACTGCTCTCCTCTCCACCAACACAAGAGTAAAATTCTCCCTCTCTCCCAGGAGCTGCAGATTTTATTCCAGCTGCCCTCATTTCTGGGTAGGTTTGCTGGTTGTTAATGACAGTAAAACAATCGTGTATCATTTCCACCATTTTAAATGATGGAAGCATTGTTCATTGATACGGATCAAAATTAAAGCTTATATTTACTATTTAGGAATAAGAAAAAATTTCCACATTGTTCACAAAGAAACATGAACAAATGTAAAAAAAGCTGAAATAGGTGATGTCCCCTGTTCCAAGCACGAAGTAATAAAAGATTCCTGAAGTGACCAACTTCTTAGGCAAGTGGGATCTCTGCAGCAATAGTTAAGATTTCCTCTCTCTCATTCAATAATTAACTTTTACAATGCGAAAAAACAAAACAAACAAACAAAAATCCAACAAAACTCAATCTAAAACAAAACAAACAAACAAAACCACACAAAACAAAAATACTAACAGACTTCCCTTTTCTGCACATCTGTGAAAAAAAAGTATATGCAGGTCTTTTAGGGCCCTTTGGTCCTAAAAAAAAAAAAAAAAAAAAGATATAATTTGAAAGTTATGAAAAAGAAAAAAAAAGTGCTAGTTAAATCCCTAACTCTAGATCACCCTTTTTTTTATTTAGTTAAGAATTTTCCATAGATTTCAGTGTTGATGTAGATATTCTTTGGGGTCCAGTGTATTTAGCTACATTTTAATTGCAACAATTTATTTCTTACTAGTCATAATGCTGACATTATATTTTCTAATTTGCTCTAGTCATTTTCAGGAGATGCATGAAAATAATTCAAGAAAAATAATTTTATAAATAGCATTTTTTCCTATTTCCCCACAAAATAGAAAATGAAATTACTATCTACATGAATGAATGTTAAAATAGCTACTACTTGTTTACTCATATGTATATCTTACCATCCTCTTCTGCAAAGACACTTCCAGTCTAGCGAGCTATTCCATGTAGTGGTTAAATAATATCTTAATAGTTATCTGTATGGATTAACCTGTCTTTAGACACAAAAAAAAAAAAAAGAAAAAGAATTTAAACCTGATTAAGAGCAGTTATTTATGTTATGTTTATTTCAGTCAGTAAATTTACAATGCAATTATTTGTAAATTATCTGTAAATTTGTAAAATTCCACACTAAAATGTGGAAGTCCTAAAGGCTGAGAGAGCTTGGGCTCTTTAGCCTGGAGGAGACTGAGGGGGGACCTCATTAATGTCTATAAATATGTTGAGTGTAGGGAGGATGGAGCCAGATTCTTCATTAATCTTATTCTGCAACCCTGCAGCTTGTGCCTGCCTCCTTGGCTTCAAACTGAGCCAAGTGAGATGTCACGAAGGTTGCAGGAGTAGAGCATTTGTGTCAGTTTTGCCTGTGACTCAGTAGAAGATCTGAGCAAAAGAGGTCCATCCTGGAAAACACCACTTCCAGCATCACTAGGAATAAAAATAATATGAATCTTAAAATGCAAACCATTGCCATGCAGGAAGGCTTTAGTTTCTAACATGCCACACTTTCCCTTTGCAGGACACTGCAAAGACCAACCTTGATAGCTGTGCTCCTGGGTGCAGAGAGCTCTTTCTTCGTGGGGGCCTGCATTTCCCTCCAAGCAACAGGTCCCTGAACCCCACAGGAGGCAACAGGGACATGAGGGAGGGAACTCACACATTGGCTTGCATGTCCTGGAGCTAGACTGTAGGCAGCAGCTTGTTTACTCCAACAGCACTTGCTGGCAAGCTGAGTTTGCATCAGTGCCTACGTGCTTCAACGTGTCTATGTGAGCTGCAGGACTTGGGAACAATGAGACAAACATTTCAGAGGTATAGTACCTGCTTGCCGTCTCCCTCCTTCTTCCAGGAAGGCAATGGCAAGAGCAGAAGCATGGGCTCAAGCAGACTTCAGAGATGGGTCACATACTTTTTTACCTCATCAATGTCTATAAATACGTTAAGGATGAGTGTAGGGAGGATGGAGCCAGACTTTTCTCAATGTCATCCAGTGACAGGACAAGAGGCAATGGGAGCACTTTGGAGCACAAGTAGTTTAGGGTAAACACAAGGAAAAGCTTTTTTCTCAGTGAGGGTGACAGAGCTCTGGACAGGCTGCCCAGGGAGGTTGTGGTGTCTCCTTCAATGAAGATATTCAAAACCCGCCTAGATGTGTTCCTGGGTGACTTGGTCTAGGTGATCCTGCTCAGGCAGGGGGGTTGGACTAGATGATCTGTCTAGGTCCCTTCCAGCCCCTTACATTCTATGATTCTAAGATTCTATGATTTGGTGCTTGCAGAAAATTTTATCTGGAAAGACCTGCTGGAGGAAGAAGTAGCTGCTGCGTCCCTGACAGCATGAACCCATCACTGTGTTCCATGGAATTCAAGAGTCCCACAGTAACCTGGTAGAAACAGCCCTCCCACTGCAATGACCTCAGAGGTAAGTCCATATATGCCCCTAACATAATAACACAGCCTGGGTCCAACATCCAACTCCATCCTGTATTGCAGAACTGTATTTAAGAAGCCTCCTACATGTAAAGTCTTGAATGCAGCAATGAAGCCATAAACCAACAATACAGGTACCAGAGCTTTATTAGATGTTTCACTGTATACAAAGCAACTGAATTTTGTATTACTCTTTTTATACATAAAATACACATTCTTGTCATAAAAATTCACATTTGCTATACAGAACTGTAGGCATTTTTTACACAACAAGTACAATTGAATAGATCCTAAAAAGAGAAGGTGCAGCTTTGTGAACCTTTATGGGCACAACTCACAGGGAGCTCCATGTCCTCACTGTTACAGTATCATCCTTCCCACCAAAATGGAGACAAGTCAATCAAATGCATCAATGTTCACTGGAAATAATGTTTCTGAACAAAGACAGTGTCACTTGGCAGTGTAGCAATAACATTCTAATCATAACCTATATGATCCTAAAGCTACTGATGACTAAGGCAGTCAAAAGCTTAATAACTGCCCTGGCAAGCCCAGGTATTTATTAGTTTACTTTTAAAAACTGTAATTTTAACCTCGTATTTTTATTTTCAAAAACAATAATTACACATACACCTGGAATTCTGTTTTAGGGATCTCAGATTCACAGGAAAACTGATTTCAGCTACTCAAGGAATCCCTCCCAATCAAATAGATTTTGTAGGACCCAGACCCGAGAGAAAAGATTACTACATGTTGTCTCAAAGCAGAAAAAATGGCTTTAGTGTGCCTCCATCCTAGGAGATACATATCAGCACATAATTCAGGCAAGTTTTATTCTGGGGGGAGAAAGATTATAACTGAATTTTCATCAGACAAAATGAAGTCCATCTAAAGGACACATACATAACTTGGGAGTGTGAATATAAACCATCCTGGGACATCAGATGTAGGACATTGCCATTTCTTAGACCTGTACTTAATATGTAGTAAGAAATTGCGGGTTGCTATAGTGTACCAAGGATAACAAATACCCACTTTGAGCTGGTGCTCACAACTGGCATTTAAAGAGATGCATATTTAGAAGGTGAGATAAGGAGCAATGCACAGAGGTGAAAGAGGAAAGTGCCTTCCCTAAATCACTGTACAGGTGGATCTGACTGAAGCTGACCTCACAGAAAGCATACTGTAGGGCAAACACTTTCTGTCTACTCCTGTCCAACTGGCCAGGCATGAGATGGACCCTCTCTGTGTTCAGTAATTCTTTCAAAATTATCCTTGGAATCAGGCAGAGGCATCTCTGACATAAACCATGAAGAGAAAGCAAGACCTTGTTGTGGGAATGTTAGATGGGTCATATCCCTGGTCAATGTAAAGATTCCTAAGTTATATAAGGTTTTTTTACAGTCCCACCTAGACTGGAGCATAGTTCAAAGCTCTTCCTATGATTTACATCTATGTTCTAGCATGGGACATAAGCAGTATTGCATAGCATTCAGGCACTTCCCAAAGCCGTGAGTATTGCCACCCTCCCCATTATGAATGTATCCATGAAGATGAATTTTAGATCATTTAATTACATGTTCACAATTCCCACTGGCATCAGCAGGAGTTCTGTGGGCACAGAAGTGATTTGATCTGTCTCACACTGGAAACCATGTCTTTACCACCTCAAATACATGTGAGCTCCAAGTACTTTCAAGTTTAACTCCTTTGTGCCAGAAAGCAAGGGAGTCAGTCCTATGGACAAATAGATTATTATCAGAACTGATAATTATGAGATTTAAACAATATTATATGAATGCATTAAGACAGGTTACATAACTGTCCTTTTCCTTTAGGATTAATTATTTCATCAGACGTAGTAGACAATTCCATACTGTCATACACACATACTTACAAAACAGCAGCACAGTAAAAACTAAGTAGATCACTGAACTCCAACGTACTTGTAATAAATACATTGCACATACTATACAGCATATTTTAACTCTACTTTTGAGTAAACATACAATTCAGAACAACACTAACTGCATGTAACACAGAAGCTACCAATGAGATATGGCAAATACATCATATGCACTATTAGATTTTACTTCACAGAAAAGGAGTATAGAAGTTTAAAAAGGTGTTACCTGAACTCTTTAAATCCCCATATAGTTTGCACAGTTGCTAATATCTAGTGCTTCATATACTATATTCAGGATAAACAGCACTGGAGCTGTGTCTTCAGGGCACTCCAGTTTCTTGATACTGTGGAGTTAAGCTCCACAATTTTCAGTTGCCTTTGCAACACAGCTTTACACACTGATTATCTGCACCCTGTCATGACAAGGTAAAGGTTTGATAACTACTCTGAAGTTAGTGGAAATGGTCTAGATTTGTATCAGTATGACAGAAAGACTCAGCCTAGCATACAGGGTCATAAATTACCTCTCACACACATATGTGCATCTACATGTACACGTGCATGTATAAAAGAACTGTTTGAAATGGAAGGACCTACAAAACCAGTAATGTAACTAACAGCAAAGGAATGCAAATAACCCACTGATTTTAAAACTAGTTCCTCCAGACTTCTTCTGATCATATCTCTCTACACAAGGCAAGAATCCGACCACAGGACCAGCTTCTATTTGGTCCAAATTGCTGCAGGTTGGATCAGTACCAAAGGAAGTCATCTCAGCTGGTGTAAACAAAAATGGAGCCAAGTGTGTATACCAGCTGAGATAATGATTCTGTTGTGCAGCACAGTCACAACTTTTGAAGAATGGGTGAAAAGAAAGGATCATGTAACCAGATGAAAACTCCACTACTTTAAGCATATACAATGAACATAGTGAGGGGGCAGGAAATAAAAATGTTTTGGCAGAAAATGATATGACAGTTTGAGTAAATAGATGCTTATTAAAATCAATACTGTAGACAGGTATTTTTCCTCTGATAGGCTGATTACAGTTACCTAATTTGCCATAATTGTCCTTATAATACAGGTGTAAAAACCTCCCAAACAAATGAGGTGAGAACAACTAATGTGACCCACCACTGCAATCACATTTCTGTTTGAAATCAGAGTTTTAGCTGCAAATGAGTGGCAAAACTGGGCTTTTGAATGGTCCAGTTATGCTTCATAGTCCCTTCTGTCTTATTCTTTTCTGGTGAGGTCTCCCAAACAATGTCAGGGAATGCACCCTATTAGAACTTATTGTTTTGGGGCCTTGCAGATGAAATCAACAGAAAAGTGTGGATAGTATGCCCCAACACACTTTCGTTTTTGTAATTAAGGCAAGCTTGTTTACCTGTCCCTCACATAAAGTGCTATGCTTCTCCAGCAGAAAGGAGATGAACAGCTAAATGAAAATGTAGGGGTTTTTTTCTGAAAATGCAACATTTTGCAAATATTCTTTTTTCCCCGCTAATGAAGAAATTACATGATGTGTCTGTTATCCTTCTTGTCAGAGGATTATTTTTTTGCTTTGCTTCTATTTTCCAGCACCCAAATCACAATTAGAATAAAACTGACACTAAGCAAACATTTCGTAACAATACTAACAAGCTCAAGATAGCTCTATATTTATTCACATATACAGACACACACAAACACATACTTCTTAAATACCGTAGAACATTTGCTTTGAGTATATCTCTGCATAAAGTGAAAAGCTCAGTGTGTCTGGTATTTGTTTGGGGGAGGGTGGTCTTAGGAGGAAATTGGTGTTGTTGATGTTCTTTGATTCAAAAGATTTTCAATCAGAATCCAAAAAAGAAACCTACTTTTTGATCCACCCAAGTATTCACATTACAGTATTAAAAGGACAGGTTAACTCTTTTGACTATATTTTAGCAGCTGAGGGTTGACAAGAAGAGTCTGGAAGGAAACAAATCCAGATAATGGAAAAATGAAAAGAGCATTTCACACCATGTAGTCACTAAGCAAACATTTTCATGTTTCTATGTGGTTCATGCATACAGCATGAGTTTAAAAGCCCTATCTGTTCCTGTTTCAGTTCATGTCTGTTACATTAATTTTGCTTGAAGAGTCTGTGGAAACTGGAAACAAAGTGCATCAGTCCACCCCATATCTTGCTTAGCTGGGGGTGAAAGCACTAGAGTCCTATCCTTGTTCAATGCAAAGGCTGTACTTTTTGTGAATTTTTGAGGCAGTTTGGGTAAAATTTAACACAGTAAAAAAATATAACTGGCTTAGATCACAAATTTCACTGAGAAGAAATCTTACAGTCCTAACCTATACAGAAAAAAATGCTACTGCATCATAACTTCGTAACAGCTGCACAGTTATTTTCAACCGTATTTATTATGCTCCTGTTCAGAAACATGAGTATCTTTATGCAAGTGTGCATGGATGTCTTTGTGTCATATACATACATTTAAATGTGTCATCATACCACACATATACTTAAATATCTCTTTATAGAACTCATATGCACACTTTTTTCCAAGGCACCCTCTCAGTACAAAATAGCAGCAAGTGTTCATTTTATTCCATTTCTTCCTAAACTAAAAGAAAGCAACAAAAATCCTATAACCCACCTATTTGAAAAGTCCTTTTTTTTTTTCCCTAAACTCTTATGGTAGCTGGCTCTTCTCACCATCTGACAGAAAATAGTAAAGGACTCTGATGCCACTTTCTTTTCTCACTCAACCAAAAGTTCCAGTAATATCAACAGAAACTCAACCTTAGTCTCATCCTATAAAGCCCTGAAATATTTCAAAGAGCAATTTCCTTGCTTGTAAGACATTAAAGTATTTATTGTTTTGCAGAAATGACATGTTTTGCTTTCCCAAGCTGTGTGCCTATGCATTGATGGGTCCAGAGGATATGACTGACTGCATTGTATCCAGTTAGGTGTCATACAGTGGCAATGCTCTCATTTTAAAACACCAAGTTTTCCATATATTTGAGTTTTGTATGTGTTTCATTAGAAGTAGGACAATCACCAGTTCTGCTGCTAGAACAGTGTCATTCCGTAGACTTCCAACCTTGTGTTATGCAGAATTATATCCCACAAACAATTTAAGGTCTATAGACAATAGAAATTGAATCACTACACTGTTTAGTACAGCAGTTTTTCACTAATGAAACTGGCACTGATTTTTTTCATAATCAGCAGAGAATTGTGTTCATAGCTGCCTTATAGAGAAGCTTACACGGCACCTATTTTTTTAAGTGTGGATTTAGTCCTGAAGAAAGCACATTGCCATTATGGGACAAAATCCTGCCTACCTTACAGTACATATAATTTACTGATCCTATGTCCAGCCCATGCTAAACAAAGGAAATTTTCATAGTAATTCAGTGGATATTGGATAAGGCTCTTAAATAAAACTAATCCTGTGAGGAAATGGTGCTCCAAAATGGCCTAACTTTTTTCCAACAGAACAATGGAAAACATGCACTGGTACATGCTCCCAGTACAGCGTCAGGCCAGCCAGCATCACACATCTGCTGAACTAACCTGGAGCAGAGACATTGTAAAACCCCATCTGGAAAATGAAAAGCAAGCAGGATTTAGTCTGTACTCTATGCAAGGTGGATAATACATCATGTTCACTGTCCACTGATTATGTGTGTGTTAGAGGCATGAATTTGGATTTACTTAACAAAGGCATTTAAACCTGTATCTCACTTATAAATACAATCAATTAAATGTCCTAAGTGATGAAGTGTAGCAGCTTAAAATTTTCGAGTCACATATACTGTCCTTAGTCTCTTGGTGTAATGCTCGCACCATCATGACTCCTGCTGTAGGCAGGCAGAGGGCAATATACATCCCAGCTCTCTGAAAGCAGCAAATTTCTTGGCACAGTTTATAACCATAGAAGACAACACACATGGTATCTCATGGAAAACATGTAGATGGCTGCCTTCTATCAAATACTGTAAACATGTTTAGTTTTGCTCTTCACATGAAACAAAAATGTAAAAAATGAGTAACTGATTAAAACATTTCCCCTACATCCACCCACTAAAGCCCTAAACACCTCAGTGTGTTAGAGGAAGAGTAGTGTTTTACAAGGTAATTATTTCAAAATTGTCAGCTTCTTTTTCCCCCCTCCTATATCAAATAGTGCAACACACATATTATAGTACTATCAAGTAGTGTCATCTTCACCTTCATCCAGGGCATAGTTGAGCTTTATGACTGTGCTGATAAAGTCACCAAGTTCTACAAAATCTGCAGTGATAATGTTCACACCACTTTCTCCCGGTTTCTGAGTTCGGACCCATTGCATCATTGCAGGAAGAGCCCTAAGGAGAAAACAGGAACAAAAATTATTCATAAAGCAGTGAGACAAATGCATCAAGGCTGCATTTGCCAGCGTGATGCCCATTGATCTTACTTGTTTTCTATGGGAGCCATGTTAGAAAGGACAAAGGTTACTTCTCAAGCTTTCTGAAAAACCCTTCTTTTTATCATTTTCATTCTCTATGGAAATAGTATGTTGATTGCATTTCAGCTTCCCAGTAGTAAAGAGTGTAAGGAAGGTGATACAGGCTCACAGTAATTACTGATCTTGCCTAGGGCAAATTTCATGTACAAGATACCATTTTTGTATCATCCAGCTATATGACTCCATGTTAAGTGTTTACAGAAAAGTAAGTAATTCAGAACTCACTAAATTGGCAAAGCATATTTGGAACATTCAAGAAACTACTGAAAATAATATTTTGGGGGATACTGGAGCAACTATGACTTCTACAGTACCATTACAGCATATACTGAATACCGTTTCTTTCCAAGTATTAATACCCTAGCCATTAATTATATTCAGTAAAATTAGTGTTTGCTAACTGTAATAAAAAACACCATAGTCATACTGACTCTTCTCTAAGACAGTATATTTTTATTATGTTAGACTCTTAGCATGGGAATACTGGGATGTAGAAGATGTCTGCCTAACTTGGTTTGTGAGTATAAAGACACTTTTCTGACACCATGAAAATGTGCACTAATGATCACAAGAAATATCTCAGGGAAAATAAAGGGCTTCTCAGTCCTGGTGAGAAATTCAAACACCATAATCAATCCAGTTTTCAGAAGACAGAATTCCCAAAAAATAAGGTACAGATTTTTCAGAGAAAGGGTAAAAGACCATTGGAACAAACTCCCAACAACTGTGACAAACTTAGTAGTACTTGAAGTCTTTAAATCAAGTCTGGATGTCATTCCAAAAATATACTCTCGGTCAACCTCAAGATGCTGAGTTAAATAAAAGAACCTACAGACTGGGCAGGGCTACAGCCAGATTAGATTAACATCTTGTTCTCCCTTTGCTCTATAAATCTGTGATTCTCCCTCAGCCAGCATGTTGTACTTCCTTTTCCACAGAGGCGAGTTACGTGTAAAATGTTAATCTAACAGTAATTTAAAACAAACTGCACAGGCTGAACCCAAATCATATCACAAAAGCTTCAATAAAAGTAATCTAAGAAAACAGAACTTTTAGCAGACACAGAGTGTTACTTGTCAGTGGCCATCAGAATCAGACATTTTTTGAAACAATTTAGTGCAGAAAAAAAAACCCCAAGCACTTATAATTAGCCCCTTCTGTGATTTTATAGGGGAAACTAGTTTTTTTCTTCAGAAAAAAAACTTATATTCACTGTAAGATTCACGTTTAAGACCGGCAGCACATTTTATTCTACTCATTGATTCAGTATGACTGAAACATAAGTATGTATGCACATCAGCTCACAAAACTGAACTTAAGCATTCTTTTACATAAGAACACAGACAGCATCTTTAGATTTAGGTTTATGTAAACCAGAAAAGCTCCATGGAACTGTTACAGGAATGGGTCAGGTGTTAAAACATCCAGCAATACTTGGATGGTTTGAAAAGATTTGTGAGCAATAGGAACCAGAACAGATCTCAGCAGAAGAGAATGAATGACCAAGATGATAACACACAGCTCAGAGCAGCTGAAAACTCCACTGCATCTGCATATTCAAGAGATACTGCTGAACACTGGACAAAGACACAAGGCTGAACTTCTAAGATAGCAATATGTTGCCTTTGCCTTTAATAGCATCCTAAGCTCAAGAGTATCATGTTTAAAGGTGAATTGATTTGATTGTAGGCAGAAACAGATTTTTTTTCCTTCCTTCTGCATAAGTTGATACCCTTGATATTTTACTCCCCCTTGAGGCATAATTAACTTCTTTTTGTGTCCTTTATTTGTTCTGAAGCTGGTTCTGATGTAATTCTGTCTCCAGACTATAAATTTTGCTGTCTGTACACCTAGCCATATTGAGTGAAATATTTTCTTTTTCCTACTGTGTTCTTATTAAGCAGTCTTTAACAGATAGTCATGCCTCCTTTTTATTAGTGCTCTTTCTTGAACTCAGTTTTCTCTGCCATTTAATCTCCAGTTAGGCTTGCTAGTTAAATGGGTTATTTACATTTAACTAATATTAAATACAGGACATAGTTGCTAGACTCTGTACTCATAGGCAAATTGTTAAATAAAATCACAGAAATCTTCTGTTCACAAGACTAGAAAGCATTCAGAGGTAAGTCAAAAGGTGAATCAGATGATTGAACAAACTCTTATTTTCATAGCAAAGCCAATAAACACAATCCTGTAAAAAAAATCACCACCAACAAAAAATTTCCACTGACCTCACAGGCTTGATCTAAGATATGCTTATAATAGAAATTGATAGGAAAAAAAGCATACAGATCATCTTCCTCCATAGTGTCATCTTAAAGGTGGATTACATCAACGAATATAAGGAATGCCATGTTGTTCAGTTTCAGTACAAATATCTCATGCATTCACAATAATTACTAGAATAAGCCTGCTTTAACATTCCTCAGGGTGTCTTTGTGATAGCAGCACAAACCTTGTTCACCCTTCCTTGTAATTTCCAGTCTCTGCATGCCTCAAACTAGTAATTGTTTTCATTAAGGGTTTTAGTCAGAGGAATACAAACCACACTGTGTGGCAGCCACCTACATAACTGTGCTTACAGAAACCCAGTATGTACCATGGTTTTCATACATATTCTTTCAATGTTGATAAGAAATTATTGTCCATGTGAGCATATGCAAGCCTCTCAGCTTGCAAACCCTGTTAGCATAACTGCCTCTGTGTGAGACAGGTTCTGGCTCTGTCCTCTCTTATGAATCACAGAATCACAGAATGATTTGGCTGGAAGAGACCTTCAAGATCGTCAAGTCCAGCCATTAACCCTACACTGCCAGGGTCCCTAAACCATGTCACCCAGCACCACGTCTACGTGATTCTTAAACACCTCCAGGGATGGGGACTCCACCACCTCCCTGGGCAGCCTATTCCAATGCCTAACCACCCTCTCT
>WYEA01012087.1:3323-14045 GCA_033558465.1 Alcedo atthis | reverse complement strand
CGGGGCGGCGCACGCAGCTCCGCCGCAGCTCGGGGAGGCGGGGAGCTGGGGGGAGCTGCCGTCCGGCACGGCACGGCTCGGTTGGGCTCGGCTCGGTCCCGAAGCTTCAGCACACACCCTCCACCATCCCATCCCACCGGCCCCGCTCTGCCGCGGGGTAGCGCCCGCACCGCGTGAAGCCAACTGCGGGGCTCGCCATTTGGGGAAAGCAACCGGGGTCCCGCCTCATAGCCCGGGGGTCCCACCCACCTGGGTATTCCATCCTCAGGCTCATCCCACTGCCCGGGGGTCCCATGCAGAGGGGGGTTGGTCACAGAATCGTGGAATCACAGACTGGTTTGAAGGGACATTTAAAGTTCATTTCGTTCCATCCCCTTGCTCTGCAGGGACATCTGCAACCAGAGCAGGTTGCTCAGAGCCCCGGCCAACCTCCCCTGGGATGGTGCCAGTGATGAGGCAGCCACCACCTCTCTGGGCAGCCTGGGACAGGGTCTCACCACCCTCAGCACCAACAATCTCTCCCTTCTCTGCAGTCTAGATCTCCCTCTTTTATTTTAAACCATCACTCCTTGTCCTGTCCCAACAGTCTCTGCTAAAAAGATCATCCCCATCTTAGGGAACCCATCAACAACTGAAAGGCCACAAGAACATCTCCCCAGAGCCTTCTCTTCTCCAGGCTGAACACCCCCAGCTCTCCCAGCAAAGGGGTTCCAGCTCTGCCAACATTGCTGGGACTCCTGTGGCCCTGAGTCAACCAATCCCTGTCTCTCCTGTGCTGAGGACCCCAGAACTGGACACAAGTCTCCTCACACTGACCCTGGTGTAGGGGGGTACATGGGGATGATTTCTCCCAGCACTCACAGCAGCTCAGGTCTTATTTAAAGCCATCTCAGCCTGGAAGAGCCTCTGAGGCAGGAGCACCCCAGGGGCAGCATCTCCCTCCCCCCAGGGGCTGAGAGTGGCCATGGCCCCTGCTCTTTGGCCTCTTTGGTGGCTCCCTTCTCACTCTGAAGCCCAGCAGCAGCAGCACTGCCAGTGCTCCCTGTTTGTCCTCCCTGTTTGCCTTGCATCTGAGCAGGGAAACCTCGAGGCAAGACAGGGGCTGCTTTGTGTCAGGCACGGAGCAGGCAGGCCAGGGACAGCCTCTCACCCGGGGGGTTGCAGTATGTGTAGGCGAGCTACGGCAAGGGGGAGAGAGGGAAAAATATGATGGAAAATAACCTGGAAGGGTCAGTTATGAGGCCAGTGCTAAAATCATTCCTCACTCGCTGTTAGTAAATTATCAGATTACCCATTTGTCCCCTTTTCACGGTTCTGACTGTTTCCCCCCATTCGAATTTGGCTCAGAATGACCTTTGAAAACAAGCTGGTTGCTTCTTACCCGGTGATTCCTACTCGGTGTCAAGCACTAAGTGGCCAGGGACCAACACGGAAAAGCCTTTGCTGGCCTCATCCCAACAGCGGGGCTAAATAACGAGCATCACAACAAAAAGAAACCAAAACACCCAGCACCCCGCGGCTTGTTTTCTGTTTTCTTTTAACAGCGAGGTGATGGCTGCTGCTCTCACGCTGTGCCCTGACCTCGGTGCTCGCTCCCAGACCAGCAGAGGCTGCTGGTGGCACCAGTTAGCACACGGGAGCCGGGTGAACGTCGCCTCGTCCGCCCGCAGCTCGAGTTTGTGCAAGGTTTTTATGTCCTGCTGAAGCCAGGATGGTTCTCTGGAGCTTACGCAGCTTATTTTTAGTTTTAATTAGCACAGTAAAAGAGAGAAGCTCTGTGATTATATATATATATATGTATATATTTTTTATGGTGGAGTTGGTAATTTGAAAACCAGCAGGGACAGCAAGATGCGTTGCTGGGTGCCTGATAGCTGAGCCAGCTGTGAGGATGAGGAGGGTCCCAGTGCTGTGACATGCTGCTTTCCATCCCAGCGACAGGAAAATAAATAGCTCTTCTGCTCAAGCACCAATAAATTCCTTATTCCCCTCTTGGCCTGAAGACTTCTTTGCACACTCGCCTGATCCTTTGGTGGGATTTGTCTCCCATCACCCTTGGTGCTTGGAAGGCTGAGCAGCAGCTTTCCTGCCCTGCTCGCTCTGGGCCGATCACCTCAACCCTGACCCTTGCCCACTGAGACTCAACAGGATGAAACCTCCTGATAATTGTCTTGCCAGGGTGGCTGCCTGCAGCAAAGTCCAAGCTGAGCAGGATGAGACCCCTGTCAGGGATGGGAAAGACGTGCTTGGGCCAAAGCTGAGAGGCTTGAAATGCCTCTGCTGTGGGGCTCTGCAATGTTCAGGGGTGGATTGTCCAGAGAATCTAATTAGGAATAAGCAGACCTTCCCAAGCCGTAATATGCCAAGTAATTAAGTGATTAGTATTGATCGTTGGAATGCCTAATGAGCGGTTATCACGGAATGATTAATTAATCCAATCAAAAGAGTAATAAGGATTCTGCAGGTGTGATTATATCTTATATTCCAGGCGCAAGGGTGGTGAGATCTCTCCCCACAGCGCCTGTCTCCTGTTTATATCCCAGACACGTGGAGGACCTGGCACCAGAGATACACTGCTGCCCGGCTCCCACAGCCTGGCACGGGCTCTCTGCACTGCCCAAACCCCCACCCAGCACTGCCAGGCAGGGCTCCCAGCAGCAGGCAGGCACCTAATGGTTAGGCATTGGAATGGGCTGCCCAGGGAGGTGGTTGAGTCCCCATCCCTGGAGGTGTTTAAGAGTTGCCTAGATGTGGTGCTGGGGGACATGCTTTAGGGACACTGGCAGTGTAGGGTTAATGGCTGGACTTGATGATCTTGAAGGTCTCTTCCAGCCAAATCATTCTATGATTCTAGAGCTGCTCCGTGGTCCATGGAGGTGGGGAGGGTGGCCCCCGAGGAGATGTCAGCGTGCAGAAGATGCCGAAAGCAGCCAGAGTTGTTCTCCTCCCCGGGAATCCTTCACTCGCTCCCTTGATTAAGTCGCTTTGGTTTCTCCTGGGCTGCTCAACCCACGAAAGCCCTGCTAATCCCCGCTAAACCCACAGTGTGCCGCGCGCTCGCCTCTGATCACTTCCCAGCCATGAGGTCACCCTGCGGGCACAGCTCTGTGCCCTCGGGACGCAGGAGCTCTCCGGGCACTCGAAGCCGTGGAACAGTCCTTTGCTGGCCCTTAATATTGACCTGATAATATGTTAATTCTCTTCAAAACCGAATAAATGATCTCTCCAGATACTGCTACCAGCAAAGCGCAGAGCAGCCCTGACTGGGGAGCAAGGACCCCCCACCTACACAACCCCTCCAGAGCGCCCTTCGCCTTTTCCTTCACCAGTGGGTGACAGCCAGGGACAGCACCACTCAATGCCAACGCCCGCTGCACCCAGAGCCGCTGCTTGGCAGGGGGGTGCAGCCCCAAACCAGGTGCATGTGCTCTGCCCCCAACCAGGGGCATGTGCTCTGCCCCCCAGCCCCCAGCTCCAGGCGATGCCATCAGGAGCGGCCCCGCGGGTGCCGAGCAGAGCGATTTCCACAGCCGGTGCCTGCCCGCGGGCGCTGCCGCGGCTCCGGATTTGACGGATCTGGGCTCTAATGCTCTTTTCTGTGCATCTTCCAAGGATTTGAGGCCGATCCCCCGCGCTTCCTGCGTGGCATCCACAGCTGGCACCGCACAACGCCGGCAGCTGCCTCTGCCCGCCTGGCGGGCCCTGATGGGGCTGAGCGCGGCGGTTATAATTAGAAATGCTAATCAGCTCTTGTGTTTCTGGCTTGACAGCCCTGCCACCCCCAGCACAATCTTCCCTCCAATCTGTCCTATGCTCGCCCCCTCCGCTTCCTCTCCAAATCCCTGCGACTTGTAATTAAGCTCTGTGGAATCAGGGGGGTGAAGGTTGGGGCTGCTGGGGCTCCTCATGTGCTTTGGGCCAGGTGTGTGACCACCACAGAGCTCCTGGCTTGCTGGGAATGGTTTGGGGGGGGTCTCACCCTCCATTCACAATCAGCCTCCTGGACTGGGAACACCCCAGGGTTGCCTGATCCACGGTGTAATGAAGAACAGCTCAAGAGGCAGCACCAGGGTTAAAGGCAAAGGGTGGTGTCTGTGGCTGGGAGCCTTGCATCTCTGCCAGCCCAGCAGCTCTGGAAGTGGAGCTGCTCTCATTAGGATTTCTGTCATGTGCCAACTGTGGGCTCTTCCCAGCCAAGGAGGAAAAGGAGCTTGCAAAGAAGCATGGACAAGGAGCAAGTAGATCCCTGAACAGGCTTAGCTGGTTATGTAGTTATTCATCCTCACAGCTTGCACTAGGAGACGCAGGCCAGGGGATTCCTTCCTCATCAGTGCCCACAGACAGGCCCTGACAACCCCCAGCCCCTCCACACAGCTCCCCTGAGCCAGAGCTCCCCTGTTGCTATGAGAGCCAGGACAGGGCTTTCTCCATGGGTGTTTGGCAGCCAGAGTCAGGCTTGGCTGGGGAGCAATTCTTTGGAATCAGGCACAGTGCTCCACTGGCTCTGGAGGAGGCAGAGATGTGCTGGTGGGACGAGCAGCCCCTTGAAGATGTTCCCCTGCCTGGCAAACAAGAGCCAGCATGGCAAGGGCCAGGCACAGGCTGGATGCCCCTCGCCCCACAGGTGCCATTCAGCTGCTCACAGATGTCCCCGCAACCTCCTGGGGTTGTGCCCATGTGCTGATGTGTTAACAAGGGCTCGGGCTCTCCCAGCCCACACTGGAACACCAAGTCCCCCCCAGCATCAGGGCAAAGCAGCTGCACCAACACGGAGCAAATTAATTATAGCCCGAGCTGCAGCCAGCATCTGAGCTCAGATGGATTGCAGCATCCTGAAGTGCTGGCAGAAAATATGCTCAGCTCTTGGGTTTTTAAGCCAACCTTCATCTTCCAGGTGCTCCCTGCTTATTAACCTCAGGTGGCTGCAGGAGGGAAGCTCCAGTTTGGAGGCTGGATGTGCAAAAGAGTGAGAGTTTTCAAGAATGCAGTGGCTGCCTGAACAAAGGAGACCCTCCTCTCACCTCCTTGCCCAAGATCCCCATGCATGGCCACACTTCACTTGGGGCACTTACCTGCCCATCACAGCATGGGATCATGCAACTGTTTGGGTTGGAAGGAACCTGTCAGGTCATTGAGTCCAACCCTTAACCCAGCACTGCCAGGGCACCACTGACCCGTGTCCCTCAGGGATCACAGGGACTCCACGCCTGCCCTGGGCAGCCTGGGACAGGCCTGGACAACCCTGAAGGGGAAAAAAATTTTCCTCAGGTCCAACCTAAACCTCCCCTGGTGCAACTTGAAGCTGTTTCCTCTTATCCTGTCATCTTACAGCATCTCACGGCACGGCTGCAGTGGGCACGTGGGAAGTAGCAAAGGGATTCTTCCCTCTCCTCCCACCACACTGATCACCCCGATTCTGGAGCCTGGGAGAAGAAGCTGGAGAAAGAAGGAGGTATCAGAGCAAGGGGGCCAGGAGGGACAGCTCACAGTGGGTCTGATGATGATGGACTCATGAAAAGGCCCCGGCAGCGCAGGACAAGCTCCAGGGACAAATCAAATTGGATTTATCATGACTAATTGACTCCCTCCAGTGCCGTGGTACCAGTTTCACGCATCACATGAGCGGGGTCTTGAGCATCCAGGAATTAATGAGGGTCTGACCCTGTCTGCGCAGCCACTTGAGTTTTTGCACTGCAGACAGCTGGCTTAAGAGGCCCCTTTATTCTTTACATATCAGATCAATCGGGATAGTTATAATCTAGTCCTTGTGAAAGCTCGGGGCAGACTTTGCTACCCAGCTAGCTCAAGGGGAAAGAAAAGCAAGCAAGAGGGAGAGGTCATGATGAACTATTGATCGAGCAGGCGTTGCTGCTGCTCCCAGAGATGGCTTCTGAGGGGAACTCGCCCGGGACAGTTTGCCTCTGTAGCTCCTGTTAATGCTGCTCCATTGATCTTCCCCTGACAGGCTGCAACTACACGATTTATTTATTTATTTTTAAGCTGGAGTCATTAAGAGGCATTAATCAATAACAGGGGAAATAGAGAGAGAGAAACTGTTTGTTTCATGGAGACATATTACTCCCCATGTGGATTTTAGCCCGCTGAGGTGCGCGTGGTTTCTTTCCAGCGGCCAGGGAAGGCTGCCAGGAAAAGAATTCACCTTGTGCTGGACTCTGGCACTTGGAGGAGATCCTGAGCCGCTTGCAACACGCTGGCAGCTCTGAGCAGGCTGTGCAATGAGAGGGGACCAGCTGGGGAGTTCATGGCACCTCATTCCACGTACCTCATGTGCCTCCATGTACCTCCCTGGCACCCCAAATCACTCAGACCCACACAGGTACCCCAGGAAGGTTGAGTACTGATTCCATATGCCCAAAGTTCTGGGTACTGGTACACATCATGCTTCTGCTAAATCCAGTTGCTGCCTGGGAGTGGTGTAATGGATCCCAGCATCTTGCTCAATGATCCAGCCTCATATTTGAGCTCAGCCACTGCCTGGTGGCTCAGCCCATGGCGCTGCTGCTGTGGGCAAGACTAGAAGTTCATTCCTGTGGCAAGACTGGAGTTGTTTGCAAGAGAAACGGTCTTTGTGCTGAAAGCACCCCAGGCTGCTCCGCTCCCTCCTGCCCTGCCCCAACTGTGTCAGTACATTTCCATTGCTTGGTGGTGGCAACACCCATTTTCCTTCTCCATGCAGCTCCTGTGCTCAGCCCCAGCAAAGGTCTGTGCAGGTGCTGGAGCCCATTTTCCCTTGGAGAGCTGGAGCCGTGCTCAGGAGCAGGAGGAGGGACTTGCCTTGAAGGTGACTGGTACCAACCAACAGGGGCAAGCTCGGGCTGTGGAGGTGTTGGAGGTGCTCCCATGTGGGCTGTGCTCAGCGTGGGGAACAGCGGGTGACGCAGAAACTGACCTGATATTTAATTGCACTTGTGCACTTAGCCCAGAGGCCCTTTAGCACTGCCGAGTCCCGTGGTGCTGGCACACCCTGTGTGTACCACACCGGCAGCTCTGGCAGACTGGGAATGCCACTCTTGGCACTCTGCTCACTGCCTGAGTGCTGGAGGGAGCAGGGGGAGAGAGCAGAGCTCCTGCTAACAGGGAGGTACCAAGTGATGCTTCAGAGCAAGGAAAATGGCCTTTTGGAGCTGAGAATGGAGCTTCTCCTTCCTCTCTGGGGCACATCAGCTTGGGTCAAAGTAACCCCCTGCAATGGCAAGGCTTAGGTTGCAGCTGAGGAACAATTTCTTCCCCTCCAGGGTTGTCCAGGGCTGTCCCACGCTGTCCAGGGCAGGGTGGAGTCCCCATGATGCCAGGGGGAGTTTCCAAGCTGGGGAGCTGTAGTGCTGAAGGATATGGGTCAGTGGTGCCCTGGCAGTGCTGGGTTAATGGGTGGACTATGGTCTTAAAAGGTCTCTTCCAACCAAAACAATTCTATGATCTCACCTCAACTCCCAGAGCCCTGGTCTCCCACCGCTCCAGCTCTCACTGTGCAGTGGTAATTACTGAAGCTCCCTGTGGAAAGGGGATTTTCAGCTTTCCTCTAATTACAGCTACACGTCCACAGTGTAGGCATCAAAGGAAGCAGGAGAGGAGGGCACGAGGGGATTGCTGTCTCAGGAGCAGTTTGCAGCAGTGGGCACCCTCAGGCACACATTGGCCATGAGCATCTGACAGAGCCCTGAAAACACACAGGGAACTCAGCACCATCACCTGAATCTAGCCCAAATGGGGACTGTTACACTGCTGCTGGCTGGTAGCTCTCTGAGATGGGGATGTGGGAAAGTGAGAAAATCCCTATTCATCCCCAGATTCCCATCAACAAAAGCTGTTGGCTGATGGCTTTGCCTTCCCTTTTAAGTCCATCAGACTCCAACCACCCAGCCCCTTCCACCAGCACAAAATCCATTAGAAATAATTTGATTTCCTTTCTTTGCACATGACATTCAGGAAAAAGCCTGATCCTGTGGCAAGCAGAGAAAAAACACACAGCAATCATTCCAGTCGTACAGCCTCGGGGCCAGAGGAGCTCAAGTGCTGCAGCCAGACGAAAGGAGATGCTGTGTCCTGTGCCTGGTACACTCTTGTTTCACTCAAAGCCTGTCTGGGGTGGGTGGTGAGAGATCTGGCAGAGAACATCAGGTGCAGGGGGATTTCCAGACTGGCTGTACGAATGCAAATGCAACAGTAAGATCTCACAGGCTCGTGTTTTCACTGCCTCCTTTTTCTGGCAAAGTCTGACAAGAGGAAAAAAAAAAGAAAAACCAGTGGTGCTGGAGGGCATGGTGGGGTGTAAGCAGTAGTGGTAAACCCTGACTCTGCACTGGCTCTGCAAACACTGGTCTCCAGCCTCACAGCCAGAGGAGCAGTGCCCTGGCAGTCGGCAAGGCTGCCTGCGTGGTGTTCCTCGGGCAGATAAGCATCGTGCCAGAACAGCCTTGTGTCTTACGTGGATTTAAATAATTGGTTGAGTTTTACAAGGCAGAGGAAAGAGAAGCTCAGAGAAAGGAGATCTTTAAAGAGCGTGGCTGAGGGAAGGGTTTTGGTATGTTAGGAGTGGCAGGGCTGGGTGTCCCAAGGCACCTGCAAAGCACAGATCTGCCAGGAGCTGTGTGGGGCCTCAAAGTGCCCCAGTCCCTGATGGATGGGACCATAAAACCACAGCTGGAGTGAACATAGAGCAGATAGCACTGATCTGGTCTCAGTAGAGCTGTTTGAAGGTGGATAAAGGCCACAGGAAGGAAGGCTCTGATGATCTAATATAGCTCTGCAGTATCTTTCTCTCTTAACTGCATATTCCCAGGGTCAAACTCTCTCAAGCTCTTTCCCTTTCCAGCAACTGGTGGAGGCTGCTCAGGCAGATCCCCAGCACAGGGGCAGTTCAGCAATCTCATGCTCGGGGGGTTTGTGCAACCCTGTTGCTACGCAGTCCTGTGGGTAACTGCAGCTCTCACATTTGAACCACGCTGAGTCAACAGCCCAGTTCCTCCCGAGTGTTTACTCTGCTGTCACGAGAGCACTGACGTGTTGCTCCTTACAAGCACAGCAGCCAAAGGGAGAGTGACCACGGGGCAGCAGGTGGGGGGGTCTACATCTGTAGTGTGACACTGGGCTGGTTTCTGTACCCTGAGCTACCCAGAAGAGAGACTACTCAGCGACACCAGGCTCAGAGCCAGCTCTCCAAGCCAGCTGCCAGTTGAGACAGGTAAACAGGGAATAGGGGAGCAGTGAATGGACTGGCAGAGGGTAGACAGACTGACAGAGGTCTGGAAGACGTTAGGCCAGATGCATGGATCAACTCAATGTCCCCAAGTCCCTTTCAATCAAGGCTGCTCTGCAACAGGGGTTGCTGCCTAGGAGCTTGAGGAACCCAGGGCTTTGTGCTGCCCACAGTATCAGCCCTTCCTCTACGGGCTCACCAGCCACACACACACGTGCCTCAACATGGCCAAGAACGAAGAAGCTTGGCTGGTTGCTTCCTCCTCCCCCTGCTTTTAATGTCACCAGCCTCAGCTGCCTCTCTCAACACCTGTCCCTTGGCAGAGAGCAGGCGGCCGCCGGGCGGAGCTGCCAAAGGCGCCGCGGGAAGTCAAGGGCAGCCACACGGCGAGGCTGCAGGAGCGAGACAACCCAGCCCTCCTCTGGCATGGGGGGGGGGGGGGTCCTTGCTGAGCACCCACCCATCCTCGAACCTCCCGCTGCTCCACAACTTGCTCAGCCCTGCACGGAGATGGACAAGTCTCTCCTGCCCTCCTCCCTGCCCCGCTGAGCGCCCTCCCTCTCCTCCCTTCTCCCTTCACCTTCCCCCCGCACGCGTGGGAGATGTTCTCCCTGGCTCCATTTCTTTTCCAGTCAGTCAGAAGCTCGTCATCAAAAGTGAGGTCACATGTTGTTAACAAGGGAAGCGATCAATTAAGACAAACAAAAGATAAAAGACACAGACTCGTTATTCTGAGACATCAGAATATCAAGGTCAAGGGTAATGCTCTCGACTTCACGATTTTTCATGGACCCAGCCACAGACATACCAGCACCAGTGATGTTACTTGGCCCCTGCTGCTCACCATGCATTGCTGTTAGCAGCCTTTTGCCCTTTCCAGGTTGTTTTTCAAGGTCCTTGCTGAGGGTTCTGGAAGGCACTGTGTGCCACCTGCACCCTCAACAGGCAGCACCTGCCATGGATAATTTACTGCCCACTGAATGCTAAGGACATCGAGGTGCTTGCTGCTGCTGCTGGTGTCTCCAGACCCTGCTCGGCAAGACTCCCCGCAGGGTACACTTGAAATACATCTAAATAATTCAATCAGTAGCTTAAATATGCAAAACACGCAGTGCAATTTAGTCTGCTGAGTTAGTTTTATTAAAACTAACTAAAGAAAAAAATTGGAAACTGCTTAATTCTGGCTGCTGGAGCTTGATGAGGGTGTCAGGGTGAGGGTTGCCTTCTCCTCTGCCCCACAGCAGCCGCGTTTCGGGGGTGATGACGAGGTGTCCATTGCGTTAGTCCGAGGCCGGAGGGCCCTCTTCCATCGGGAGGTTTGTTATGATCATGTTAATGCAGAGGCTGTCGTCATCTGGCAGCAGAACCGCCTGCCTTCTGAAATAACTCAGCGTGACAGCTCCGCTCGCTAGCGGGCAGGCCCACGTCTGGCTTCTCAGCTGGCATCAGAAACCAACCCCCCCCCCCCCCCCCCCCCCCCCCCCCCCCCCTCCCCCCCACCCACA
>WYEA01012086.1:0-21129 GCA_033558465.1 Alcedo atthis | reverse complement strand
TGTGCTCACTGACACTGCAGCAAGGGTAAGGGGAGGGGGGTGCCTGGCTGGGGGGGCCCCGGTGCCAGGGCCGGGGCGTGCGGGGGGCACGTGTTGGACCGCTCAGATCCCCTTTCCCACCCCCACTCCCCCCCGCGAATCGCCCCTGGGGTGTTTGGCCGCCGAGACCGGCTCTTTTTTGGCTGGGGCGAAACCGCCGAGGTTGCGCAAAGCTGCCCTCGGTCCAGCTGTTCCCGGCCGCCCCTCGCCGCCGAGCCTCGGCTCCCCTGTTTGTTTAAAGCCTGCAACTTTTCCCTTCCGCTCCACGTGATGCTTTGGGCCCAAACATCGTCTGAAATCACCCCTGGGCCGGCTCGGAGTCCGCGGCGCTGGTTGCAGCTCCTCCAGCATGATCGTCAGCGTGACGGGCTGGGCGCTCCTGATGCTCCCCTTGGGCTTCTGCTGCCCGGAGCCTTTCCAAGAGGTGAGTTTGACCTCCAGAAAACGCAGTTTCCAGGAAGACTCTTTTTTATTTCTAGGAAAAAAAAAAAAAAAAAAAAAAAAAGGAAAAAAAGAGACAACACACTGTGTTCTAAGCCAAAACCCATCCAACCTCTCTAATCAAGAAGATAAAGCTGTTTCCTCTTGGGTGGCTGTTGTGCAGCCCGTGTTAGTGCAAAATAAAGCCTTGTGAACTTGGCATGGGGACTTGGTGAGCTGTTCACTGGCATTCCTTCCAGGTTAGGTTCAGTGGAGTGATAGTCTTGTATCCATTTGTTTTTCTTAAAACCAAAACTCTTCTTTTTCTTCTTGCAGAAATTTCTGGGCTCTTTGGATGTGGAAGATGTTTTCTCTTATTTTGGAAGCAGCTCAGTGTCTGATGGTATGATGCAGGGCTCTGTGCTTCTTGGTTTTGGAACAGGTCTTGTCAGTTGATTTCTAATCCTGCTCATTTGACAGCACTGAGAACATTTATTTCCAAACCCTGATCTGACAAGTGTTTAGCATCTCTGAGCCACAGCACTCGGGGAGCAGAGCCACGTTTCGGTGTGAAGGCAGCTGAAGAACTGGGGCAGTGTTTAAAATCTGCTGAAGGAGATATGATAAATCTTTTCTGCCCGTTTCTCCTGTGCTTCTCACTCTCTATGTTGGCATTTTTCTAAGAGATTAGCAGATCCAGGTCTTCTGCCTGTGAATTTTTAGGTTAAGAATAGCTTTAAATGGACTTGATAATGTTCTTGGAATAAACACGTGAAGAGGCTGGTATCCTGGGTTTGGAATGATGGTAGTTCAGAATAAAGATAGGTTTTAAATGCTCAAATCCTTAAAGCAAGGATGTTGCCTGCTTGTGAGTTCACCTAGTGTCAGGATCATGATAATTCTTAGTAATACATCACATCTGAGGAAGTAAAATGCCTTTGTTAAATGAGCTGCTCTCCTTATCAAGAGAGCAAAAGCACCAATAAATCAGGAGCCAGTTTCAGAGCTGTTGTCTGATCCCAACCAGATTCTCCTCACTCTGGCATACATGAAAGCACAAGAAGTTCTTTGACTCTTGACACAGTGACCCCGAAAGGCCAAGAGTTGTCTTTTGAAGAGTATTTTTCCTAGGGAGATAAATATTTCTGTTTGGTTTCTGTGTATCTTGTTTCTAGTAACTGTTCCCCTTGTTCTGGTCTCGCTTCGTTTGTTTCAGTACCTGAGTTTGTTGTTGCTGAGCCAACTTGCTCTTGTAAAGATGAACAGCTGGGGCTGACATCGTGTGGTGTTCAACACTGCTCCATTCAGGCCTGGGGACAAGTCTATGCCTTCGAATTCCTAGAGGACCATGCCCTCCTTTCCTCTTCCTTTGTGAGCAATCAAGTGGTGAACTCTTCCTTTAGCCTGCTGAAGAGATTCTCAGGCAACTGCTTTGCAGGTGGAAATCCACTGCAGCCTCCTGGGGCCACGTGTAGAGTCACTTACTGTGAAGGGCAGCTGGTGAGTATGCACTGAACTTCCTCTGTGTGAACCATGCCCTTAATAAAACTGAGCATTGCAAGGGAGAAGCAGAAAGGATATGACAAACAGTTCTCCACTGATAGCAGATGTCTTTGGAATAACTCAGAGATGGAATTTCATCTCCTTTAGCAAGGAGTTGTCATTGCACATGAGGAAGAGATTCATATCAGGCCTGTGAGAAGCAAAGATGTGGCCCTGCTGAAGGACCTTGGCTTTTCCAGACCCCACATTCTCTTCAGGAGTGCAGCAAGAGAGGGAAATGCAGCAAGAGGTAAGGTGTCCTGCTTGTTCTGCTTGAAAAAGCTCTCTCCTGGTGGTGGGGTTGCCTGCATGAGCTCAGAGGAAAAATCTGTCTACACGTGTCTGAGCATACTTGAACAGGACAAGAGGAAACAGGCTCAAGTGACACCAGGAGAGTTTAGGTTGGAGATTAGGGAAAATTCTTTCCTGAAAGGGTTGCTAGGCCCTGGACCAGGCTGCCTGAGCAAGTGATCACAGAGTCCCCACCCCTGGAGGGATTTAAAGGCTATGTAGGTGTGGTCCTGAGGGTTAGCACCTGGCAGTGCTGGGTTAACAGTTGGACTTGATGATCTTAAAGTTCTCTTCCAACCAAAACAATTCTATGAATAAGTTTCTCACCTCACTGAGGTGTAACTTGTGTTTTCCTTTAGGTATTTGTTATTTTGATAGCATAAGTGAGTTCCCAAGGATGCTGGCAGGTGAAAGAAACCTTGAGAAATGGGAAACCTGAGCAAGGAACTGTCAGAGTGATCTTCCAACTGGATTATACTAGTCTTTCAGGGAAAGGGAGTGCATCTGTAGGACCTTTTAATGTTGTCTGACACCTTAAACTCCCTGTGTCCCTTTGTGTTGTTCAGCAGGGTGGTCTCCTCACCGGCAGAAGAGGGCTGAGGGAACTGTCAAACATCTGGAGCTGATGGTCATAGCAGGTCCAGATGTTTACTTGCACCACAAAGAGGACACAGAGAGATACATTCTCACCAACCTGAACATTGTGAGTAGCTTCCTGTTTGGGTGGGTGCTGCAGTGTGAGAACTCACAGGGTCACAGGCTGAGTCACAGGCAGATGGACCTGTGGGTGCAGGCTGAGGTGTCTGTGGGTACCTGCTGCTAGCACAGAGCACTGCTGATGGGCAGGGTGCTCCTCTCTGCTTCCCCTGGCACTGCCTGGCAAGCTCTCCCTGGTCCAAGGCAGTGCTGATTTTAGAAGCTTTGGGGTTGTAGTGTTGAAACTGACCTAGAAAACCCAGCTCTGTTTTCATTCCTACATGTAAGTCAGATACAGTAGCAAGAAGTTAATCACCAGAGACTTGTTCCAGTCCCTGTTGCTTTCATTGAGATTGAGCCAGATCCACTGAATTAATCTTACATTTTACAGTTCAGCATTTTATTTCTGTTACAGGATTTGTCTAAATATCTCTCCTTGCTGTTATTCATTTGTCTGTATTGCACAAAAAGTCTTCAGCATTCACTCTCATACCTTATTAAACTGTTTTCCATGCAGAGATGCTTTTCTCTGCTTCAGAGGATCTGACAAGTCTAACAACATTCTCATCTGTTGACAGCTTTGTTCACATCTGTAGTGCACACTTTCATATTGTACTTCCCAGTGATTTTCTACTTGTCCCTCCTGGTTACCAGGACCATCACCCTGTAGTGAATGCAACCCTGTCCTTGGGAACAGGCACTGGGAGTCACCAAGGTGCCTTCTTTACTGAACCTTTTGTCTCTTATCAGGGGGCAGAGCTACTGAGAGATGCCTCCCTGGGTGCTCATTTCAGGGTTCATTTGATGCAAATGCTTATTTTGAGAGAACCAGAGGTAAGCAGGGAGGATGATGTCCAAGTGCTGTCCAGGGGGTTGCTAAAAGCTGGATGAAGGCTGCAGACTTGTGCCTTTGCTCTAGGCAGAGGTAAACATCACAACAAACATCACCTCCTCTCTGATGAGTGTTTGTGAGTGGAGCAAGAAGGTCAACCCCCAGAATGACTCTGACCCCCAGCATGCTGACCTTGTCCTCTATGTTACCAGGTACTGAAGCTCCCCTGCCCTGGCTCTGGAAACAGGGCTGATGGTTTCTGGCTGTTAGCACAGTGACTGGAGTTAATGTGCACTGGCTCTTCCAGTAGTTGGGCATCACAGAGTCTTTGGAAATAGGGTGATTCTCCTGTCTGGGTTGGATTTTCCTGCTCTTAGTCAGAGGTTCTATTTCTTCAGTTTCTGAAGGAACTGGAATATTCCCCCATCTCTGCCCAGGCAGACTTGAGCATTGTCACACAATGACCTTCCAGAGCAGCCCAGCCAAACTCACTGCAACTTTTTGTGGGGGGAAAAAAAAGTCAAACAGTAACTGGAAGTGAAACCTCACTGGTGTTTTCTATGGAAGTTTCCTAGTGCTTTTCTGACCCAGACTTTTGGTCTGACTTTTAGGCTCCTTGCTCTAAACTCCCTCAGATCAATTTGTCAAAGGCAAACTTTCCTGGGGTGTAATAGCTTTGCTTTAGTGCCCTTTCTTCAAAGAGATAATGATGCTGCTCTCTATTTTGCAAATAGGATTAGGTGATTTTATTTTATTCTGCTCATCTGGGAATACTGGCATTTTTAAATGTAGAATCACCACAAATCTTGAGCAGTAGGTACTCATGGGACCATATTTCTACCAACTTGCCCAAGGGAGCTCTAAGTGTCAAAAGAAATGTTAGGTAGCTGGCAAAGTTAGATTAGGGAAGTGCAAATACATTCAGATGAATGTCTAGACCTCACTTTATGGGCTGCAGTTGTTCTTTGTTTTTCCTCTGTCTTTAGGTTTGACCTGGAGTTACCTGATGGGAACAAGGAACTCCGTGGAGTCACTCAGTTAGGTGGGGTCTGCTCCTCCTTCTGGAGCTGTGTAATAACCCAGGACACTGGCTTTGACCTTGGAGTCACCATAGCCCATGAGATTGGGCACAGGTCAGTAGGAAAGCCCCAGAGCAGCCCAGTGTATTTTATTGAGTTATAAGTGTTCACCAGTTTAAAGAGTTCAGAAAAAGGATCCCTTGGCATAACAGGGGGTTTCCCATAGGTTATCTGAAACTTTTGGGAAGAGTTCCTTGTGTTCCTTGTATCCCTGCATGCTTTGTGGAAATCAGGGGCTGCAAAGAGGAGAGAAAACCTTTCTGATAAGCAGCAGAAGGAAAGGCTGCAGAGGGAGCTCAGCCCTTGTTTAGAGAAGAGAGGCTCTGAGGGAACCCAGCTTCTGGGTTTCTTCTTTTCAGGGCACTGTACTTCTTCTGTTACAGTCTTGGAATTCCCCACGATGGTGAGGGCAATCTGTGCAGCAGCAGTGGCTACATCATGGGCTCAGCAGGAAACCACAACAGCATCGACCTGCACTGGTCCCAGTGCAGCCGAGAGGAGTTCCTGGCCTTTGTCAGGTAAGGGAGTGTTTCTGAGTTGTGTCTGCCCCAGTGGGAGCAGTTCCCTGTGCTGGGAGCTTAGGAGAGAGCAGGGAAAGACAATAAAATTCTTGAAAAATGAGGAACTGTGAAAAACTTGGGGTTTTTTTTATTAGCACTCGTGTCTCTCGCTGAGGCTAAACCCAGTTTTTGCTTCGAGTAGCTGGAAGTTATTTTGGTTAGTGACTAACATGCCTGGGCTGTGTTGAACTTCTCAGACACTAGCTCAGCCTGGAATTTTTTTTTTTTTCTTAAATGTCAGAGCATCTAGGTTTAAGCAAGCACTGCAGGCTGTGAGCTGGCTGGGTGAGGGACAGGAATGGGTTTCTGTTATAACTTCAGCAGCAGGGAACTATGAGCATCTCCAGGCAGCTGCTGCAGCTAAATCCATCACGGCCCACAGTAAGCATGTGTTGTCTGGGAAAGCAACAGCCAACTCCCAGAATGAAACTCAGCAGAAGTTTGCAAACATGTCATTGTCCTTACTGCCCACAGCTGGGAAAGTGATATTTCTTCTGTTTGTATCAGCACAGGCCAAACAAACTGCCTCAATGACCTGCCGGACATGGATGGGAGCATCCCTGGATGGAAGCCTGGCCTGTACTATGGAGCAGATGAGCAATGTAAAATAGCCTTTGGGAGTGCTGCCACAACGTGCACCTTTGCTGACAGCAGTGTTGTAGGTAGAAAGTTTGTCTCCCTAAGGGCAGCAGGGAAGTGTTCTGGAGTGAGAAATCAGGAAAAAAAGGAGCTGGGGATGGTTTTTATTATGGTGGGATGGAAGGTGCTTTCCTGCCACAGATTCCTTGGCAAAGAACAAAGCTTTAAATGCTTCTCCACCACCTCCTTCATCCATATTAGTCTCCTCTAAGGTTTGCACAGTACCCAGAGCCCTCTGCTCAAACAGGAGCCTGGCAGCACTAAGCTGCCTATCCCAACTCAGGGCCCTGTCTTAAGGAGCTCTTTGGATTAATTCGGCTCCCCCACCATTGCTCAAGTCCCTGTGTCTGAGAAATGCAGTGTGGTTGATAGCTGCCATCTGTGCTTTGTTAATGAGGAAGGACTAAGGTGGGTGACATTAATTGCTTCAGTGGATCATCTATCATTAGGGCTGGTAGGTAGCAATGGGCTTTCTACGTGGCCACGACTTTGGCCCAACAACAGGAGAAATCAAGGGACTTGCTTGAACTCTTGGGTAGCTGTGGAGAAACCAAACATCTGGGACATGCATCATTTAAAAAGAGAAGACTGGGTTTACTGAGCCTAAGTGACTCCTTGAACTCCCTGATTTTCTTGTCACACCAGGACACATGTGCAGTTCTCTCATGCCATGTACAACCAGGAGACAAATCCAGCTGTACTCGGCTTCTTGTTCCCCTCTTGGATGGTACTGAGTGTGGAATCAATAAGGTTAGTAGGCTGCTGATGTGCTCATCAGAAGTGGGTGTGGATGCTGCAGAGCTCATTAAGACAGCAAGACATTGTCAGTGGCTGGAAAGCTGCCCCTTGGCCAGGGAGCTAAAGCCAGACACTCCAGACACAAACTGGGACCAGCTGATCTTGGAGCTTCCACCTTGTCTGTGTCTCTGGAGTTGTTTTGTAGTTCTATAGCCTGATAGCTGAGCTTTCCTCCAAGGCTTTGTTTTCCACTTGAAATGACCTGTCAGCTCTTTGTTTTAACCCCCATCTCATATGAGACCATAATTAGGAATGGGACTTTCCTAGGTTCATGGGAGAAGGTGCCTCCTTCATCTTGGGATTCTGCCACAATCTGGTCTGCAGAGAGATGGGTTCTTGTGCCACCCCTGTAGACCCAGCCCTGATGGCTTCACTGTGGTGCTGCTGTCAATTTTGTGTATTCTTGGTCTTAGTGGTGCTCCAAGGGACAGTGCAGCTCCCTGGAAGAACTGAACCCCATGGCTGTTGTCCATGGGCAGTGGTCTGGCTGGAGCCCCTTCTCCTCCTGCTCCCGCAGCTGTGGAGGTGGAGTTGTGAGAAGACAGAGGTTCTGTAACAACCCCAGGTATGAGATGAGGAGCCTGCAGAGCCTCTTGGCTGGTTCAGGGCCATGGGGTCAGAGTCTTGCTCTTTCCTTGGGACAAACATGTGGAGAAGTTCTTCTCCTGTCATTTCCAGGCCTGCTTTTGGGGGGCAGGAATGTCGTGGAGCCAACATCCAAGTGGAGATGTGCAATACTCAGGTAAAGGAGCTTCATGGCATGTCTGGGCTTTTTTCTTAATGCTGTTTAACCCTTTGAGAGCTGGGACTGTACTTCTCATAGCTGACTGCTGTGGCAGTGTGAGTGTGAGCACTAAAGATCAAGCAGCCAGCCTCCATCTGTCTGTCAACAGGGGAGGTATTTTTTCCCTTCTCTGAAGGCAGCAGTATTATTTGACAGCATTGTTCACATGTAATGAAGCATTTTCTCTGTGCCTTCATAGCAGGACAGACATTGAGAAAAACAGTGACTCACTTAATCATAGTTTTCTTCAGAGGGACATTCTTATATTGTTTTCCTTATCCATTTCTTTTGTTTAAATAGCAAAGATAGCAGCTTCCAAACACAATTCTCTGCATATCCCACAGCCCTTTTCTTTCTTTGTGGTTGTTTTAGTGTTTTATTTACCAGCCACTGCTTTCTGCCTTTAGCTAGTGGGTAAAATGCTGCCTGGGATTCTGTGCTCAGTGACTCCCTTTCATCACCAGTACAATTCTCTCTGGGATGCAGGCCTGTTTGATGACCCAGCAGGATTTTATGGATGAACAATGTGCTGCAACAAATTTAAAGCCACTCTATCTCACTGTAGAAGCACCATCCTTTTATACCTGGACTTCTGCTGTTGGCTTTGCCAAAGGTAAGGAAAGACAGAAGCTGTGGCTGCTTTGTGAAGGGAAGTGCTCATGGACCAATCTGTACTTTACAATCTGTGAAATGGGCTTTTGACTCCAGTTTTGAGGTGGAGTACTGGGCACTCTTTCTGTCACATCCTTTTGATTTCTTCCCATTGTTTGATGGTTACTCTGACTCCTTCCTCTGCTGCCTGCCTCCTCCAGGGGACATGCTATGCAAGCACATGTGCAGGGCAGTTGAGAAAGAATTCATGGTAAGCCGTGAAGACAGCTTCACAGATGGCACCAGATGTGAGCAGGATGACACTGAGCACCGTGGGGCTTTCAGTCTGTGTGTAATGGGAAGCTGCAGGGTAAGTGGCTGGGGAATCCAGGTGAACCTCTGATGTGAAAGCTGCACCAAAGGGGTTGGCTTACAGGGAGCAGGGATAAAAATCCCAGCATCCCAAACAAGAGCGAGCTCTTTAAAGAGAGTTTTGTTCTTGGCTTATTGGGTGGAGTCCAACAAATCTACTCTTCTGTACTTATCCAATGCCCTCAGGATAAGACATTCTGCTAATTCTGCAGCAAGTGTATAAGGCTGTTCATCCCTGATCCAAGATGCAATTGGTTTATGGGGAGCCATCATTAGCTGTTCAGTTTCTCTGGTATAAAAAGCCTAGAAAATGCTGCTTCTGTTGGACAAAAGTGACTTGATTTGAACATAGCAGGTCAGTGGCAAAATAAAGAGTAAAATCTGGGAATTGTAACTCAACAAATTGATCACTGCAGTATCACTAATCAGAACAGCAGTGCAAGGTTTTGTCTTTTTTTTTCTCTGGATGAGAGATGAGAGGCATTCCTTTATGGTGAACTTGAGTATGACTCCCCCGTGCTGTCTGCCTTTTAGGATCTGCTCAGTGCTCACCCTGTTGTATGTTTTCTGTCATTTCTTTACATTCCCAGAATACACTTCTAACATTTTATGGTTTTCTCATTATCCCCATGTTCACAATGGTTTGTAAAGCATTTCCACCTAAAGAACAGTAGAGGGTGTGGGCATAATCTAGTCTTGATTGCTGCTGTTCTGTTTGCAGCAGTGATAAATGTGTGTGTTATGGCAGCATCCAGAGCCTGGGATCGGTGCCTTTAGCATAAATCCAGCAGTTGTTCTGCTGTTAAGCCTGCTGAGATCCTCCTGTAGCTTTGTGTAAATTGGTTTTGTTCATGGGAATGAGTGTAGAATCACTTCTGAGCTCTGTGGGATTGAAGGCCAGGCTGAAGGATGTGAACTAAGTTTGGGGAGCCAAAGATTCCTTTAGAACATGCCATTCATGTTTACTGTTCTCCTGGGCTGCTTTTTTTTGTTATTTTTTAGTTTGGGATTTGGAGGTTTTTTTCCTTCCCCTTTCCAGAAAGAGTCCATAGAAGTGAGGGAGTGCAGAGCCTTTTGTTTTAGGTCACAGGAGAAATCTTTCTGGGCTGCTTCTTATGGGAAAGAAAATGTCCCACAGTTAATGAAACTTGTGCTTTCAGCTAAGACTCTCCAATCCCTGGCTTTGCACACTGCTCTACAATGCTAGGTCTAGGTGCAGATGCCTCTGTCTATCTTAAATTCAAGTTCCAAATGAGAAAGGCAGTTTCAGGAATTCAGGCAATGTTGCTTTCCTCCTTTGCTTCTCAGACTAGGCAGGTTTTGACAGCCTCTCCTCTTTGCTCAGGCTTTTGGGTGTGATGGCCAGATGGACTCCAAGAAGATAATGGACTCCTGCAAGGTCTGTGGGGGTGATAATACCACTTGCACCAAAGTGAGTGGATCTTACACAGAAGGAAAAGCTAAAGGTGTGTGCCCCTCACCCTTGGGCTCAACGTTATGGTGCTGTCTGGATGCTGCATGCTTGTGCATATTGCATGTTCCTCATCATCTGTGTGTGACTCTGTTTCTCTTCTGCTTGAGTTTATCTTGTGGACATGGTGGAGGGTTTGGGTAGTCAACAGAAGGCAGCTAAGACCTGTGGCAGGGAGGTAGCTGTTGTGTAGGCAGAGTGACTGTTCTGGTCACAGGTTTTTAGCTGCATGTGGATTGGAAATGTGGCTCTTTGGGAAGTCCAGCAAATTCCTGGGGGCTGAGGGCTGTGTCAAATGCTTCCTGAGATATTAAACATTGATTTAGGATCTGATCTGACTCTTGCAGTGTCACACATAGATACTAAAGGAGAACATAAAAACAGCAACAACAAAAACTGATGAGAACAGGACATAGTTCAGATTTGTTTGCTGTGTTCACTATCACTATGGTCAAGTAGTGAAGGTGATCATATCTTCTTTCTTTCCATCCTTCCAGAGTATGTTACATTTCTTTCCCTGCCTTATAACAGCACCATGGTCCGTGTCACCAATGGGAGACCATTCTTCACACATCTGGGTGAGTTGCATGAAAAAGAGCAGGGGCTGCAGGCAGGGCTAAAAACAACCTTGTGAAAACAACTAAGTCAAATTTGGGAGGAAAGTTCTGGATGCAATTTGTCTGTGGGACGCTCTCCAGTGGGAAGTAGTAGAAGTGATGTTCTTTGAGATGCCTGCTTTAGGCCAGCCTGGTTTCTAGCAAATGGGCAATTTGTAGCTGCCAGCACCAGGGGGGCCTGGTGACCACATCAGGTGCCTTAACCTCATGGCTACTTTTGCTCCTCCAGCTGTGAAGGTTAAAGGAGAGTATGTGGTTGCTGGAAGAGGAATAATCTCACTCAATGTCACCTATCCATCAGTTCTGGAAGACAGCCAGATCAAATACAAATTGTTTCTGACCAAGAATCACCTGCCAGTCCTGGAGGAAGTCCACGTGGATGGGCCAACACAAGAAGAAATTGAAATACAGGTAAATTAAAATAGCAGAGTTGGAAAGGGGACAATGAGAACTGATCAGGCTGAGTTTGTGGAGCTCTGTGGCAGTGCAGGATCCTGGCTGGGTAGGCTCTGTCTGAAGCCAGTGTTCACTTAGAGTGATGGTGTTGCCCTTGGGAAAGTTTGAGGGTTGGCTGCTGTGTGGGGAGAAGCATAATGAGTGAAATCTTTTGCTTGGCTAAATCTTTTTGCAGTGCCAGGGTGAGGACTCTGACAGCATTTGGCAAGAGCTGAGAGTGACAGTGTTGAGGCTCAGGAGTGAATGGAGAAAAGGGGGATTTCTCTGGTCTGGGAAAGGATTTGTGCATTGACCACAACTTCTTCCCTTCCCCAGGTCTATCGAGAGTACACAAAAGAACATGGCAATGCCACCAACCCAGACATCACCTTCAGCTACTTTGTCCCCAAAGAGAACCTGACCTATGTGTGGGTTCCTCAGCAGGGACCATGCTCAGTGACCTGTGGGGAAGGTGAGACAGCAGTGCTCAATCTCTGCTTTTTTATGGAGATCTGGGCAGAATTCCAGTTTGGCTGGCTGGTTGTCACTCAGATTTTTATTCCATGGGCTCTGCTGTGCTGACTGAAAGCAGTGTGATATCTGTGGTAGATACTTGATTAGAACTTCTTCAACAGCTCAACTGAAATTAAAAGCAAATTGCCAAATTGCTTAGGGAGCTGCAGTTGCCAGTGTTTGAACCAGAGAGTGGTGCAGCTTCTGAATTAAATTAGCAAATCAGCAAATGAGCTGAATCATCAAAATGATAGTGAAAACGTTTGATCATGAAGAGGATTTTTAAATGGGTTTTAACCAATCTTTTGGTTTTAAGACTAAATAATTTTCTCAGATCTTTCAAAGTTATTAAGACTGTAATTTGGAGTTGGCTAAACATCAAAAAATCCGAGACCAAAGTGGTATGTAGCATCTAACTAAAGCTTCAGAGCTAATTATGAAACTTCCTTCTTACAATTCTATCCCTGTGCCATGGCTAATCCTTCCTGTTTCCCTGGAGAAATCATAATGCAGATTGTAACAGATCACTCAGATGGGCTGACATCTTGTTTAAAGATAATACAGATGACACTGGCAAGCCTCAAGACTTTTATGACAAGGATTTAGAAAAAATATTCATGATTACTTGGTGGAAGTCAATCTATAGGACTAGTTATGTCTGGAGAGCTTTTTTTCCAGTGAACTCCCCAGGTGAACTGAGCTGAAACTCTGAAGCAAAGAGCTCAAAATGCTCTAGGGCCTCTTAGATAATGCAGTTGCAAAGAAAAAAAAAATCAAATGAGAGAACTGGGATGTAAAATAACAAAGTTGAGAATCTAAATGAGAGCTGAAAGTGATGCTCAGGCCCTCCTTACTATTAGGTATTAATGGAAAACAAGGAGGGTTCTGAAAAGATAATTGCTGGTTGAGTCTTGACATTTGCTTCTCAGGGTCATGCTCTTTGAGATTCAGGATTGTCTGTCTCTCTTTGGTGGCAGCTCATTCACTGCAGAGACTCTACTCTTCACTTTGGAGTTTGGATTTTCACCTGATGGCTTCAGTATTGTTAAAAGTCTTATCTATAGCTGTGGTTTCTGAAGATTTCATTTCTTGCATGCCACGGGCACTGCAAGTCTGCAGTTGGTCTCCCAGTGGGCCCTAGTCTAGTTTTTGATACTGGTGATCACTGGGAGGTCACTGGCATGGTGCTGTCTGGGTACCTAAACTGTGTGATGATGCTCCATTATTAGCTCTGCAGGACATCTTTTCAAAATGCCTGACTGACTGCTAGAGCTTATTTTCAGCAACCTGTTCCTCATCAGTCACACATCAAGATCATTAGAAGTAGTTTGGGCCAAATAATGATTGATATCCTGGCTGGTTTAGAGCAATCTTTTAATTTCTGGCAGTGGATTATCCATCAAACTTCTCATCTCTTGGGGTGTTCATCTTGGAAAGTCACTTTAAAATTCTTGAGGAAAAGCTGTATCAGAGAGAAGATGTGTTTGTGTTTACAGAAAGTCTTTAATCCCAAATATGACATTTTCCTACACAGATGATTTGGGTAAAGTGAAATCACAGCTCCTTCCTAGCACAACAGGGGCAAACTGATCCCTCTGGTTATAACTTTCTCTCTTTTTTTTGTATCCCAGGGACACAACCAGTGGATCACGTGTGCTTTGACCAGACAAAGAATGAAATAACAGAGGATCAGTGGTGCCTGGGGCTGCCACAGCCCCTTTCAAAGCACAGGTCCTGTGCCATGGAGCCCTGTCTCTACAGGTTGGTGTTCCTGGAAGCTTAGCTGAATTCTTGCTTTGCTTGTCCTTTCTCTGCCAGCTAACCCAGTCTCTGCAGCCTTGCTTGCATTGTGCAAGGGAAGAAAAAAAAAAGATAAGTATGAAGCAGTTTCTTCCTAATTATAATGGCATAGTGGATCCCAAACCATGTTCTGTCTTTCCTGGTTCCATGAGGCAATTCAGATGTCAACTGAATGAATGGGAGATAGTCCTTTCAGTATTTTGCAGTAGTCTGCAAAATGCAAATACTTTGAGGGCATGGCCAAAAGATGTTTGCTCACATCCTTCCCAAGACTGTGTCAACAAAGATTTGATCATCTTCTGGAGGAGACCCTTGTGTTAATGAGACTGGAAAGAGGACAAAGAGCCAAGCCTGCCCAGACATTGATCTCATAGACATCTTAGCATTTAATAACAAGTGATTACACTGAACTACAGCTCTTTAGTTAAGTGCTTTTAGTACTAGAGAGCTGTCAGTGCCAGGACTTAAATTTCCAGCAGTTGTCCTCTTGATCACATCCAGACAGGGCTCTTGAAATAGAGAAGCTGACTGCTCTGTATGACTCATCTCTGTGCTCACTGGTGTGAGTAATGAACCCCCATGATCCAGAAGGAGAAATAGGATGATCCATTTACTTTCCTTTTAGGTGGAAGATTTCTCAGAGAGACAAATGCTCTGCTGTCTGTGGAAATGGAGTTGCCCAGCAGAATGTCACCTGTGTTCAGTTTCGTGATGGACTGGAGACTGTTGTGGATGACAGCTGGTGCCCAGCAGAAGAAAAACCCCTCTCTGTGGTGCCCTGTGTGGTTAATGTCTGCCCTTTAGGCTGGGACAAAGTGAGTTTACTAAGGTGGCTCATTATTTCAGGACACTCACTGGGAGCCTTGCTGTTGTGGTCCACAGAAGGCTTCCAGTTCAGAACCAACCACCTTATCCCTGGAGTCTGGGAGGGTGGTGTACCTCAAAGATGTCTGCCCAGTTAAAGGTTCATCCTGTCACTTTAGGCAACTCTGTCCATATTATTTTGGGCTGCTGGATTATCAGGTGATTTGTTTAGGGCAGCTGATGACTATGTTCCTTCATTTCTCCTCACAGAAAACCAGAAAGAGTCCCTGTTCTGCTAGGAAATACCTCACTGGCAAAGAGAGGGGTTCTGCCATGGTAGGGAGGATTGCTAGCAGGGGAGAGGGCTTCTCAGTACAGGATCCCTGGTCCAGATCTGTACTGGGGAGCCACTGCCAGGCTTTCATTAGCAGATGGGGAAGATACTGCTTTAGGCATCTCCAGTCTCAGGTATCTCTCTTCAGGTGGTGTAAATTGGGAGGGGTCTTGGCTGTGGGATTCTCAGTACTTAGATGTTCTGCAAAAATAAAATGCTTAAATGTGCCTTTTTCTTCAGTGACAGCAAATGTGTTGTAGGCTTGATCTGGAGGTATCCCCAGTCTTATTAACTTGGGTCTGGTGTGGAAAGTAGGTGTCAGTGTCAGTCTGGGTCTTTTTGCTTTGTTCCAAGGAGGAAGATTCACACTCTCTTCAGACTCCAGAGTCACATGGTCATATCCAACTGGAAAATCAGACCCTGTATGTCTGGATCCCTCTAGCTGGAGAGTGTTCTGCCTCCTGTGGTAGAGGTGAGATCTTTCAGTGCTGCAGGAACATGTTAACTTGGCTGTAGGTGTGAGCTTGATGCCTGGGAACCTCAGGGATCTGTTTTTCCCCACTCTCTAAAGTTCTAAATGCATGTGTAGCTGTGGTCAGGATTTTTTGAAGTCTGGAAAGCCTGGCTTAGGCAGGGAATAGTTTAGAGGGCTGGTTGGCTGCTTGGCTGCTGCTGTGCTTCAGAGTTGGGGGATGAAAGCAATAAGCATGGCTGCAGCTTGGGCAGAGTTTGCTTGATTTGTATGTGCAGGTGAGACTCCCACTGCCTGGCTTATTTGCATCCTTGCACGTGTGCTGTGCAGTAAGATCCCTTCCCTTCCTAGGTAAGACTCAGCTCCAGTATGTATGTGTGGCTTTTGACACCAAAGAAGAAACCCAAGAAGAAAACTGCCACCCTGTGCCAAAGCCAGAGAGCAGGATGGAAGTTTGTGATCTCAGTCCCTGCCCACCAAGGTAAAGCAGTTATGGCTGTGGGACTGGAAAGCCACTGGCATCTGAACTTTTCTTAAGTGTTACAGGATGAAAAACACTGGCTCAGTTTCTGATGTTCAGTGGTGTGCATTGTGGAGGGAGTTTGGACACTGCATTTCTACAGTGAGAGATAATAAAGGGTGGGGATTCATCACTACACTTTTTCCTTCTTTGTGTCCCCTGTCAGGTGGAAGGTAACCCCAGCTGGCCCCTGTTCCTCCAGCTGTGGGCTTGGCTTAGCTGTTCAGCTGGTCACCTGTGTGCAGATTCACCAAGGCAAGGAGGTTGTGCTGGAGGAGCATTTGTGTCCTGTGACAGAGAAGCCTCTGACCAGTGTCCCCTGTGTCATCAGAACGTGCTCCTATGAGTGGAGCTTCAGCGACTGGACAGAGGTATTTGCTGCTGTCCAGATGCAGCACTTGGTGCTTGGTGCAGTGGTTTTGTGACCATTCACTTCCCTAATTCATACAGAGGAGAAACAGCATTTCTGTCTTTTAGATTGATTTGTCACAGAAATGCTGAACTGTTTACAAGGATGTTTTCCATCCTTTCCACTGCTCTGTGTTTAGCAGCCACAGGTCTGCTTCCCACCTTGCTCAGCTGAGGTTTTGGCTGCAGTTTAAAAATGGTCCTCAGCCTGTTTTCTTCTTTGAGGATTTTAAAAGAAGTGGCTCTGCATTTCAAAGATATTGTTTGGAAGATCCCCTGGCAGGTGGGCCATCCTATAGCTGATAAAAAGAGCCCTGAAAGGACAAGTGACAGACCAGCATCAGTGAACAAAAGACCAGCCTGAGCCAATAAATGTGTTTTCTTGTAAATGTCACCTGAAACGTGTATAAAGGCCTGTGGGTTTCTTCCTCTGCAGTGTTCAACTTCGTGTGGGAATGGCATTCAGACACGGCAGGATTTCTGCCTCAACCCCCTAACCCGTAAGCAGGTGAACCCCATCTTCTGCAGGCACTTCCCCAAGGCCATTGTGGTACGTGGCTGCTCTGCAGGGCCCTGTCCTGAGCAGGAGGTGGGGACAGGGTCCCACGGGCCAGAGCTGCAGACAGTGCCACCAGCCACACATCTGACCACACCTGCAACTGCCAAAGAGGTGAGATACAAGGACCTGGACCTTGCTGCATCTGCTGTGCCTCAGGAGCAGCCAGAGACCAGTGGAGGTGAGCAGGGTGCTACCAGAAGATAGAGATAGGTCCTTACTGAGTGCAGGTTGCTTGTGGTGACCCCACTGCCATACAGGGCCAGGAGCGTGGGAAGGGAACACTCCTGGTTAGGAGGGACAAAATGCTGTTCTTTCCAGATGCCCATGTTATCTGAGCTAGGAACAGGGACTTCTTTCCCTGGGCTTCCCAAAGCTCTTCTGTCTTGGGACACCTTGGGGCAGCAGCTGACTCTTCCTGTGCCCAGGTGGGCACACTGTTGGCCCTTCTCTGCTCATTGTGCCACAAAGGGTATGGGGGCTGGTTTTCAGCAGCCATAATTCCTTCTGGATGGGCTTCTCCTCTGTCTCTGCTGTGCAGGTGTCTGTGGAAAGCTCTTCCTTAATGCCACTGGAATCATCAACATGATGGGTGTCGACAGCAGCGACTGCACCGTGGCCATCGGGCGCCCTCTCGGGGAGGAGATCACAGTCAGTGTCCTGGAGAGCTCCCTCAACTGCACTGCAGGTACTGCCCAGGGTGTCCTGGAGAGCTCCCTCAACTGCACTGCAGGTACTGCCCAGGGTGTCCTGGAGAGCTCCCTCAATTGCAGTGCAGGTACTTCCCAGGGGGGGCTGGGTGCTAGCCCCTGCCCTTTGGGATATCCACACCTCTCTTGCCTGCCTGTGGTTTGTGCCCTGAATGATTCCTGCTGCCTTAGAGCCTCTGTATTCTCTGATGCCATTTTATTCTGTCCCACCAAGCTGAGACTAAAAGAGGATGATGCCTTTTATTCCTGCATAATGGTTTCTCACCTGTTTTGTTGATAGATATGAGATGAAAGGAGTTTATGGGGTTAAAGAAGCTGCTTGCTTTGGCCTCTCACAAAATTTCTCTGTAATATACCCTCTTGCTGGAATCAGTACAGTGAGATTAGTTCACTGGACTGTTTTCATGGCAGATTTTGATAAGATAGACTCAAGATGCAGAAATGACTCGATTCCAAAGCTATAGAAGATAGTTTGTGGCCTTTTTCTTCAAGTAAAAATTGTTTCCAGCCCCTGTGCTCATCCATTGCAGGTGAGGTAGTGCTGTTCTCCGGGCGGATGATGTGGCGGACGGGCTGCAGGAAGCTCCCTTTGTCACTGATCAATTCCAGAACCAACACCCTGCTTGTGAAACAACGGGTGTTGCTGCCAGGAAACGGGGTCATCCTGCAGTACAACAGCAGAACTGCAACTAAAAAATACTACCAAGGTACCCAACTGAAAGCTTTGCTGTTGCTTTACATTAAGACACCCTTGACAAGGTTCACAGTTTCCTGGATCGTGGTTGCCTATGGAAATCTAGGGAAAACTTGCTTCATATTTTAGCCATTTTTTAGTGTCGGAATTAATATTACTCGTGGATCAGCCCTCCTTTTAAAAGGCAAACCCCTGCAAAGCTTTGCTTGTGCTTGGAGGTTCCCAGATGGAAATCCTTAGAGAAACTTTTCTGCCTGTGTTTAATTGAAATGATTTCTTTCTTGGAGATACTGGATGCTTCTCTAAATCATTTTGTGCTCCCTTTTCTACCTCCCAGATTGTGACAAGCAGCTCTTTGGTCCCCGAGGTGAAATAGTGAACCCTGTTCAGTTGCCTGGCCAAGGGCAGGTGGTGTGTCGGACCTTCATCACCGTGGCTCCTCGGCACCGCGTGGCTCTCCGTGCCCTCTACTTAGACCTGGGCAACGAGAGCAACCACACACACTTTAATTACATCCTGGTGAGTGAGAAACCTTAAAGAAGGGTGATTTGGATGGTAAAGGACTCATCTCCTTAATAGAGGTTTCCATGTGATAAAACCAAGAGCATGGTTTGCTCTTTCTGCAGGTCCGTGATGTAAGCACCATGAGGACGATGGTGTTCCATGGGAAGCAACAATTCTTCTGGCAATCAACAGGCAGCCAAGCTGAAATTGAATTTCATGAAAACATTAAGGATCACCAAACCAATTTCTGGGCTGAATATCAAGCTATTGAGCCTAAATAAAAGGGGCCAGGGCCACTGCACTGAGAAAGGCCATGTCCAGTTAGTCACTGCTGTCTGTTCACTGTTTGAGGTCCCATGAGTCATTTAATCTTGTTGTGACTGCTTCCCTCTCTATTAAGAACAATACTAGCTACTGGCTCCTTTGGGATCCGAGTTAATATTTATAAATGTTATGCAAAATACATGTAACTACCAAATATTTAGCAAATAGTCCTCACAGGGATTTTCTGTGGTGATTGGTATTAAAGCAGTTTCTGTGTCTGCAGTTAGTGACTTGGACACCGAAATCTCAGGGTTCTGCTTCTTTGACCTTTTAGGGTGGGCATTTCTCAGTGGCTCAGTGTCCTGTTACAAACCTCTGTATAACTGTGATTATGGTTTAACTGATAAGCTCACTCTCCTGCAGTGCAAATGCCCCTTAAAACAGGCCTCCTGAAACTCTGGGATGTGAATGAGGATGAAGTGCTAGCACATGGAAGGTAGAGATGGGTGGGGGCAAGACACTTTGCCCAGGAGGGTAGTGCAGCCCTAGAAGCCTCCCAGAAGGCTGATGGAATCTCTGACCTTGCATGTTTTCAGGAGGTGGCTAGAGCAAGGCACTGCTGACCTGGTCAAGCCCCAGTGACAGTTGGCTTTGTATGGGAGGACTAAGTGACATCTCGAGGTCCCTCCCCAGCCACGCCTTCTGTGGTTCTACTATTATATATCTGACAGTGATACCAGCACTTCTTTTCTATGGGAAAATAAAAGAATTCTGTATCTTAATGATGGGTTTGGTGCCAAGAGGTGTTTACTCTGATAAGAATGGTAGCTGTGCTGTTAATCTGCTTGTACCTTCATCTCACAGGAACTGTGCAGTGAGAGATTGCATGATACAAGTTATAGTAGAAGATATTTTAGAGCAGTTTTATACTCCAGTTTTATTTAAATATTTTTTTTGGGTTGTTTTTATTTAATATCTTGAACACTTAATATCTTGAACATCAGACCACGCTTTGGTCCAAATCTGTCATCCTCCTCAAAATCACAATATGCTGCTTAAGGGGCCTTTTCCACACCTGGAGCCTGGCTGGACACATCTGCCCTCCCTCTTCACGCTGGATGTGATCAGTGGTTCTGCCTGGGCAGCTTTCACCCCACTTCTGCTTTCCTTCAGCTGAATTTTCTGACAGCTTTTTCCAACTGCAGAATTTTATTTTTGTTTTAATAGTTGCTTGTTTTTTGGGTTTGATTTTTTTTTCTCTTTTCTGGTTGAGCCTGGAGTTTTTTGCTTGCCAGGCTCCAGATTTACGTTCTGTTCCTGGAAAAGCTAGAAAGTAGATTCTTGAAGTGAGATCCTCGAGGAGCTGGATATATCAGCTTATCCTGCTGCAGTGCGTGGGTGATGAGACACTGGGCCTTCGCTTCCTGTCTAACAGGAGATGTTAATGAAAATACATCCTTTTCTTAATCCTTTATTTTTTTTTTTTAAACTTTCTAGCAGATGGGATCTGTCTTCCCACTCTGCTCTGGATCCCAAGTCTCATTGCTATTTATTGTTCCAGATCAGCTATGCAGAGTCCGTGGTCTGCAGAGGTGGGCTCTGGTTACTGACTCTCTCTCTGCTCAGTGTTAATTTGGAGTTGCTGCCTTGAAAATGGAAGAGAAGGCTGTTTCCCTTTCCCATTTGCTTGGCTGCCAACAGGTTGCTAATTGGGACACCTTTGACTTGCAAAATCCTCCTTCTAGTCCCATTTTCTAGGGAAAAATTTTCACCTGATTCCACTCGGATTAAGGGGAGAGTTTCCCTCTTACCTGGAGGGCAGAATTTTGTAACGCTGTTAAATTCATGTTAATGAAAAAAAAAAATCCTGTTTCCCTTTCCCTCCGAGCTCTCTCTGGCCGCCTGGGTAACAGCAGCGAGCCGGCAGCCGGGGGAAGCGGAGCCCCGAGCCCCTGGCACCCCAAACCTGGCGTGGGGGTCCTGCCCGCGCTGCTGCTTATGAATATGCACACCCCGGGCTCTGCCCACCGGGCTTTTAATAATGAGAGCGCCATCAAAGCCCTGCCTGCTGGAGGAGGGGACCCACAATGCAATACGCAGGCAGACGTGGACGCGGCTCCCACGGCCGCTGGCATCGCTGCTGCGGGCACAGACCCTCCATTGTCAGCCCTGGGGGGGGGACACGGCGGCGGCCGGGCCCCGCGTGGGGATGCTGCGAGAGCTCCAGCAGCGGCAGGGCTGGGTTTAGGGGCTGGCTGGAGGTGGGCACGGTGTGGGGGCGGGTAGGGGAGTGTCACGTGAAGGGTGGGGGGGGGGGGGGGGGGTCGCATGCGCCGCGGGGGGCGGTCGGGTGGGGGCGGGGTGGCGCACCACGACCCCTCGCC
>WYEA01012084.1:0-10782 GCA_033558465.1 Alcedo atthis | reverse complement strand
TGTGCCAGCGCGGGGGGGGCCCCGCCACCCTGCCCCCCGCCGTTCACCCCCGGACCCTTCCCCCAACCGAGCCTCCGCAGGAGCGGAACCCCCCGGGCGGCACGGCGGGAGGAAAGACGTGACTGCCCGCCACGGCTCCTGTAAAAACCGCGCTCCTGACAAGTGCGGGGACAAAAGGTTGCGGGATTTATTAATGCGTATTAAGGAGAATCAGGGGCGATCAATAAAAGCCTCATCTACATTCTTGGGCTACTTGGTAATTTTCTTGCTTCTGAAGCTTTTTAAAGAGTTATACCCTCTGTTGCCGTGCACGGGAAGATATTTTATTAACAAATCAATCGAGACTTTGTAAGGATAAGATTAATAGTTAAGATTTAGCATAATGGCGTTCGCGTTATGAATTATTGAAAATTATACTATTGATTTTTTCCTCGCTGCTAACCGAGAAGGTCAATTTTTGTTTTAACACAAATCGTCAAATATTAAAGGCTGGACTTCTGTCATAACTCGAGTTTTATAGGGAGGCTACATTCCTAAAATCATTTTACAATTTTCTCTCCCGACCGCCTAGGAAAAACAAAAGTGTGTTTTTCTCTTGTCTTGAAAACTGAAAGCACCATAAAAAAAATTTCTTTCTGTAGTATTGGTCATTAAAAAAAACCCGTACAGAAACTCGTATTCTCACTGCAACTCTTCGAGTAACTTTTACTTTACTTTCTTCCTTTTTTTTTTTTAATATGAAGAATGATGAATGCATCTGTATTATTTTAAAAAAGCAAAATAAACCAACCAACCAAAAAAACACCAAAAAACCTCAACCCAACACAAAAAACCACCAAAGTCAACAGTAATGTCACATGGCAAATCAGATAGTTCCAGCTCAATGTTTTAAACGTGTTTTACTATTTTCTCCCTAATTCGTACCCATAAATACACCCGCAGTTATTTTAAATAGTGATAGTACAAAGTGTGTTTTTATAATTTTTTTCCCTTTCTTTTCCTCTCTTTTTTTTTTTTTTCTTTTAATTATTATTATTATTTTAAACAAACAACACAACTTTTCTCAAACTAGAGTATTTCTGATCCAAGACTAATTCTGTCAAGGACTCTAATCCAGACAAAGTTAAATTGATAATTTTTGTTTCGGATTCATTTGCCTGTTTATTTTGGGCCTTTCTGTTATCAAAACACTTTCAGATCCCCAAGAGCGAGCAGTGAAAAGATTTAAAAAATGTACATGCGCCTTTTGCACAGCTGAAAACATTCGTTTTCCACCAGCGTGGATTTGAATTTTCCCGTTTCCTGGCATTTGGTTATTTTATGCTTTACCGTACAATTTATCCTGCTGGAAACAATAACCCTATTTAAAATTTCGCTGTGGCAATGAGACAGACCTTTTAAAACCTTATAGCAGCTGTTCAAATACAACATCATTGTCAGGTTAAGAGCCGGTGTCTTTTATAGCTGCAGTCTCCAGTTCTCAGTTGCCGGAGAGTTTAAATATTACCTTCGTAATATTTTCTGCTTTTAAGATCTGTTCGTTCTCAGCGTCCCCTACGCCGGGCACAGCCCTGCCCTCTCCGGGCACGCTTCTCCGCTACCGAGGGCTGAGAAGAGAAGCGGGCATTGCGGTGAGAAGCCTGTTTAAGATCATGATCAGAGCCATTGCTAAGATTCTCTGCGCAGGGAGAGGAGCCGCGGCAAGGGCCCACGACGCTCCTCCGAGCGCGGCGTTCCCCCCCTCGCTTTCTAGCAATTTCCTCTTCTTCCACAACGGCCCGGACAACCCACAGAGTTTAAAGAAACAAAATACTATTTTCCTTGACGCAGTTTAAGACTTGACTGTTAAATCTAATCAGAAATTTTATGCCCATCAAATGGCTCTTTCATAATCTTTATTTACACTTTAAGAAAGGAGGTCCTAGAAATATCTCAACTGAAGTATTAGCCCGGAGGTTTGCAGCGGGTTTCGCCCAACAGTAAAGTTAAAACAATAAGGAAATGCTGAGCTGCTTTCCACGCCAGCCTCGCTGGTGCTAGAGGAGTTGACTTCTTGGCTCCTGATTAGACATGAGGGCCCTTTGATTTTTTTAATTGAAAATATGAATTTCTTGCATGTCACTACACGGAAACCCAGATGATGGCTATGATGATAATGATTTAAATATCTTATTCAGGATTGGCAAACGGAGCTGTAAGACCATTAGCTCACGATAAATCATGAGGGTTTTTAAAAACGAGTAGCAATTTTTTATTGAAAATGAACAGTAGGAAAGTTTAAGTCTGATGTAAATAGAAGTTGAATAAACATGTGAGAGCCACTGGGGAACTGGGGATTTAGGCTCTGGGCATTTAATGTCACTCTTGTTTTAAATCATATTAAAATGGAATCAAGTAATTAACATTAATAAATAAATCAATATTGTGCAATAAACGAGATATACAATCTACATTAATAAAAGGTTTTGCTCTCAGAGCCTCATATTTTCCGAACGAGGGAGAAAAAAAAAAACAAACAACAAACACACCAAAAAACCAACTCAACCGCTGGGTCCATGTAGATGTAAATTACTGTTTGTAATAAAGCATAGGTGGATGTTACAATTTTCTCCTCTAGCAAATGTCAGGGCTAAAAACTTGAGGTTACCACACACGGCAACAGGGCTTAATTTTCACTGCCTTATCTTACTAAACCCTATTACTGGTGATATGATTCAATTTTCTTTCGGCTGTGCTGAGGATTCTCATAGTTGCAATTTGCTGTGTTTGTGCCTCATTATGGAAGGGGGATGGGAGAGAGGTATGAAAGAGGCTAGATATTTTGCAGATGCCTTCAGTAACAAAGGTAGTGCGAGAATTTTTAAAAACACATTGAAACCCGGGAAGTTTTTAGTAAAATTTCTTTAACTTACTCCGTTTCATCATTTTTATTTGTGTGTCTCTAAACGGGTGGATTGTATATTTTAAAATGCCACGCTGTTGTATTGCAGGGATATTGAATAATAATTTTTATTTAAGGAAAAAAAAAAAAAAAGGCTACGATATTGTGTCCTTCCTTCTTTTCATAATGCATCTGTCACGTTGCCCAGATTTCTATTTGCCATATTTTCATAGAAAGAGTCGGCGTCTGGGCTGAGGGTTCAGATTCCCTGATTTTTTTTGACTGAGGGCGGGGTAGGGGGGACATACTGATGACGTTTATGCCTTTTCTTATATATGAAAGATTATAAAACAAAATTAAAAAAAAAATCTGGACATTTCTTCAAAGCTGTTATTTCTGAGCGGGGAGATTGCACAGTAGCACTGCCTGTAGTCCCAGCTTCGCCTCAAGCCTCAGCCCTTCCTCTGTTGTATTTCTCTATTTCTGTGGACACGGAAGTACATATCTGGAATTGCGAGATTTTAGCGTGTAGATTGGTCGCTGACGCAGCCTTCAGATTCGGTATTCGGGCCGCACAGTTACCTTTCAGAAGATTTCTGCCGCATTTGTAGTTCAACCAGAAAATAAATAAACACCCATTTCACCCTTTTCTTTCTCTTTAAAGAAGCCCAAAGACATTTGGAAATAGCTCACAGCCTTTTCTGTCTAAAGGAATAAAATACAGAAAGATGTAAAAAAAAAAAAAAAAAATTAATTAAGATTTATAGACTCGGCCAGAATCATCACGTTTACACGATTAATAAAAAATCAAAACCAAAACCAAATAAAAACCCGGCGTTTCTATATTTTCCTATTCTACTTAGGTTTTTTCGGCGTGGTGGTTGTAGGGGTTTTTTGTGTGTGTGGTTTGGGTTTTTCTGTTGTTGTTGGGTTTGGGTTGTTTTGTGTTTTGTTGTTATTGTTGGTTTTTAAATTAACAACACATCCAGTCTCCCATCCCTCGTTCGCTTTTGCGAGATCGGCCTCACTGTCATTGCGAGGGGTTAAAGCACCTCAGAAGAAACCTTATGGGGTTAGTGTGTGCTGTCACAAGGAGCACTCTCTCGCCAAGAAAAACAAACACAAAAACTTCGCTAAAAAATTCCATCTCAAAATGGGCATCTCCACTGAGAGACCAGGGAATTTTCCTTCGGGATCCTGGTAGCCTGCAAGGGCTACCTTTGGCTTCAGGGATTCTAGGGGTTTAGGACTGTACAATGGCATTTTATGACCGACGGAAAGGCTATCTCTAGGAAAGTGTTAACAATGAACTTCTGAAAAAACCGGACCCAACAATCCGGCAGACAAAGTGCCAAGAAATGCTTTCGCGAGAGAGGGAGCTTTAAAAAACTATTAATATGGCTGAGACGTCAAATTTATTTCGATGAATATTTCTGCAAAATAAGCAGAAAGCAGCGGAGCCCTTTCTTACATCAGATTTTGACCAAAAGTGTTCATTGAAGGGAAAAAAATAAAACAGAAACAAAACAAAACAAAACAAAACAACAAAAACAACCCGGAACATTCTCAGTCACTGGAGAGCTTCCAGGAAATTCATAAGCTTCACTTAAATTTTCTAATCTCTAGATTCATTTTAATAGATCTCCATAGTACTTTTAAGGAGAGAGATTTAATTCAGCAATGCCTTGGCAAGGTGAAGTTCGAATATTAAAAATATATTTTCTCTTTAATCTCTTTCTTAAAAAAAATAATCACTCTCAGGACCTAACGTTAATCTCGCCTTTAAATAAAATATGTTTTTAAATTATGCTTTCTGTACCTACAGGCTTATTTTAGAAAAGCTTCGAATAAGAATCGAAGATAAACTGTAGAAGCGCACATTTTTTTCATGTCTTTTGTTCCATCCGCGTTAAGGCTGTCTTTAAAGAAGTAAATGTAATTTCGTTCTCAGGAACGAATTCTAAAAATCACATTTAAAAAAAATCTTTTAAAATATTTTTCTTCCTAAAATTATGGGATATTTTTTAATGCTCGGTTGCGTTATAAAAGATTATGATGCCCCAAAAAAACACCCCATGCTTTTAAAGTGGCATATTTCTCTAGCACGTCACGGATATGGGTTATTTGTTTAATAAATCTTTTTGATGCTTTATTTTCTCATTTGGACGTCCCTGAAATCTTATCGTTACTTATATATTAGATATTTTATTATCAGTGGAATTATTATTAGGGGAAAACAGACTGGAGCGGCAGAACGGCGGTGACATTGCGGTGCGTGGGCGCGCCCTCCGGTGGCCATCGGCCGCTGAGCACCGGGAATTCCCTCCTCTCGTGAGTCGTTCCCCCGCAGCTCAATCTGCTCTCAGTCATGGGTTTCTTCCTTTCTTTTTTTTTTTTTTTTTTTTTTTTTTTTTTTTTTTTTTAATAGCAACTTAAAACTGCTATCATGGAGCATTTATGCGAGATTGATGCTAGGGTGTTTCGATATCTGCGGCCCTCTTTTGCGGTGTCTTAGCATTTTAAAGGCGTATTAATACGATGAGAGAGGCTGTTAAAGCACTGCAGGGAACAAAAAAACCCAAACAACTCGTTCTCTCCCTGAGGACTAAAGCTTGGGAAAGATGCGAGAATTTTGCAATAAGGTCATGCGAAATGCTTTAAGAAATTCCCCTGAAATTCGCGCAATTCTCATTAATGGGCATTGTGGGGCAACGCACATCCGTAGAAAATCTTCCTAGAAATATAATCTTTCTCCATAAACGGAGAGCATTTCTTACAGCCCCGGCATTTATTAAAATATACATATATAGATATAAATGTTTAGAGGGTTGAGTCTTTTTTTAAAAAAAAGGAAATCTGGGGCGAATTTCCGAGGTGCGGAATAGAAAGACGAGGGAAGCATGAAGTCAGCCGTGCCCCGGCTGGCGGGACCGGAGCGAGGCACGCTCCTCGCACACCGCGGCGAGTTCACTTCGACCCAGTTGGGATGTTCTTTGCGTTATGATGCATTTGCTAATGTGGCCAGCTATGCGGTAATAAGCGTGTGTGTGGTTGTGAGTGTGTGTGAGAGAGAAGGAGGGAGACGCAGAGACAGAGTGGGTGGTGGTTGAAAATAACAGAGGAACCTTAAGGCGCCTAATTATTCAGAAAGGTTAAAGGTGATGACCTTGACATTTTGGAAGTTCAAAGGCATACACTTATGTTTTTCTTGCTAAAGGGTTTTTTAATTTTTATTTTTTTGTTAGTCATGGTTCTCTCTGCTTCCATGTCTCGATTTTTTAAATTCTCGAGCTTTTCCTGACTTATTTTGGCACTTTTGCCTTCCCTGCGTCCGAGCGTAGTGACAGCCGCTTCGCCCTATTCAGAAAAAGGGAAATTCTTTTCTCACTCCTCGCCTTTATTGCAAATTGCGGAAATCTCTTTTTCACCCACCAGAAGGTGTATAATATAACCCAATTAAGCTGTTTAGAAGCTCGGGTTTTATGGTGTTGTCTAGACAGTTCAAGGTTTTGTAAACAGCCCCTCCAGGTCACGCAGGATAAAGCAGCGACGAGAGGCGAGGCGCGGATAAGACCTCCGCCTGCTGCCTGCCCCTGCTCAGGGCCGGCCGCGGCCAGGCACCGGGCTGTGCCCCGGCCGAATGCTGCGCCCCGCTAGCCTTGCTGGGAAACGATAGTGAAGGGACCCACCCCTCCAAATGATTTTTCTTTAGCCATCCCTCTTTTTTTTTTTTTTTTTTTTTTTTTTTTCGGTTGTTTAGTTGTTTGGTTTTTTTCTCCTACCCCCTCCCACTAGTGCCAATTGTTTATAGCTCCCTCGTGTCCGACTCTCTCCGAGCCCTTGTTCTTTCGGCCTTGCTCTTCACTAACAAATAAATAGACACTGGCATTGGGGATTCTGGACTTACTGAGAGCCTAACCGGTTCAAAAAAAATCCAACCAAACTTATTCGTTGCTCACAGTAATTATAGAACCATCAGAAGTTATGATCTGCAGCCAGCCATGTTGGCTTTGCCTCAGAGAGAACAAGGAAGGTTACATATACCTACAAAGGGAGAGTTAGACATCTAAACTATTATTTATTTAAAATACATTAAAAATAACCCGACTAGGATTCCTCCCGTTATTATTTAACTGAACTGGGCTCTAGCCCGGGAAACGCTATGTTCCTACAGAGATGGAATTCCATACAGTGCACGGAATTTATAACCTTAACTTTACTAGAAACCATTTATTCACATGAAAAAGACAGTGGCCCATGCTTTTGGATGACAATAGAAACATATATATATTTTATATATAGCGAACGTACATTTACCATCTCTTAAATAACCGCCTTCACTTAAAGGGAGGAAAGTGTTTCCCTAGCTTAATAGCAACAACAAACCCCCCCACCCCGAACTCAATGAATTGTAAGCAAAAACTACCAGACACACTGCAGGTCCATTGCTGGTGCTGTGGAAGAGGGAAAAAAAGCACCTTTGGCGAGAAACACTTCACAGTGGACAGTTGGATTTACCCTATTTTTCCCTTATCAGGAATCCGCTTCGCCAAGCCCCAAAATATCCAGTGGCCATTCAGTGTGAGGAGTTGCACATGAAAATGAAACTTTGAGTTCCGCAGGGTAGACGTGTCATGTAAACCAATTTACTTTTGCATTCAGATGGCAGGTCAGCGAGTCCATTATATTCTTTGTTTTTCTTCTTGCTTTCTTTTCTTTTGCTCTATTTTTTGTAGGTTTTTTGTTTATTTAAAAGAAAAAAAAAAGTTTCCCGTTCTTTTTCTTTCTTGTTATTCTTTTTTTCTTTCTTTTTTCTCTTTTTTTTTTTTCTTTTTTATTTCAAAACAAGGGATTCCCAGTGAAATATTGAAGTCGATCTCTGTTCAGTTTCTTTTCTTTCATCCTTCGATTTTGGAACCAGATTTTAACTTGCCGGTCAGTAAGGTTGAGCATTCTGGACAACTGTAGTCTTTTCTCTTTGTTTATGTACACATTGAAGAAAAACTCCCGTTCCAGTTCTCTTATTTGATATTTGGTATAGGGACACCTTTTTTTCCTTGATCGCTGGGGAATTGCTGAAATTAAAGAGAAAGGAAACTGATTTATGCTGCTCCTACGAACATGCTTAACTGGGAAGATACTTTCACAATATCCCATTGCCTGGAAAGCAACCCTCTAGAAGTTAAAAAAAAAAAACAAAAAAAACAAAAAAAACAAAAAAAACCCAATAAAAATCCTGGGGTTTTTAGTCTCTGGGTGGCTTAGCAAAAAAAGGGAATATTTCCCAACTTCTCCTTAAATGAGAGCACTTCGAGCAATACAGAGAGATATTTAAATGGGCTGGAAAAAATCCAAGTTTCTCAAACTCCTCTCACCCACCCACCCCCCCGCCCCAAACAAACGAAGATCTTAAGCCCTAAACCGAAGGCAGCTCTGAGCAGCACCTATGAAATCTCCCCGTCTCCCCCCCACCAAATCAACAATTTAATAACAATTAATATCCTCTTCCAAGAATACCTTAAGCCCACCTAAATTGGTTTCCTATCGTAAACACGCTTTACAACGGTAAAAGAAATCTTATAGGATATATAAAATCCTTTGGATGCTTATAAAATTGCACATAAAATGCGGCTTGACAAAGTGTTGGCCTTGTACTCTTGCCCCCAATTTACTACTGATACCTACCTGAACTGTTGCTCTTCTCTGCAACAGCCTCACCAGAAGGGGAATCGGTGCTGTTAGCTGGTGTCACTTTCTTCTCTTGGCTGGAAGGTGTTTTACTGCAAGTGGTGTTCTGGGCTTTCATGTCGCCCTTATCCGCGTCCCCCTCGCTCTCGGAGTGCTGCTGGTACGGGGGTCCGGGGGCTGTCTCGTAAAACTGGTCGAAGCCTTGCGGCAGGATGCCGTTCCTCCCCACCGAGCTGTAGAAGTTGGAGGCGGCGGGAGAAGGTCCGTGGTGGCCGCAGACAGGGTCCGTTTTGAACAACATTTCCGTCCTCCTGTTCGCAGGCTGCAGAAAGTCTCTGTGCATCACCTCTTCAGCTGAGTAATAGGGAGCATAACTGCCCCTATATTGCCATTTGCTGCGCTCTAATCCGTATTCCCTGAATGCTACTTCGCGCACAGGTTGGACATGAGGTAAATTAGAAGAGTAAGGAAAAGTCATTTGACAGGACGACGATTGCGATAAAAACGAGGGTTTCGTCGAGAAATCTGAGGGTGAGACGTAATAAGCGCACCCTGGCAGATACATATTGGATGTGCCGTGACTACAATCGTCAAACTCAGTCATGTCTTCCTTTTTGCGATTGCAAGCAACCAGGAGGCTTCAATGCATTGAACAAGATCCATCTATTGCACAAGAGGCTTTGGACAGGATCAACTAAGAAAAAATCCCCACCGTGTGCTGACGTGCAATTCATCTTGATTGATTCTAGTGGTAATTATGTCACGTGACGCGATGTAGAAATGTCCTTATATCTATATCAACCCCTCGGAAAGGCTCCTAAGATCTCTCCAAAGAGCCCTCCCAGAACGGAGAGACTAGTGCAGCGTTTGTACAAATATTTCCGTTTTCCCCCTCATCCTTTCAGCAAGCGATCAGATACACGTAGGTGGTGCGGGTGATCACCTGGGGCCGCGCCGCCCGGGCAGGCGCCTGCCCACCGCCGGAGCCCGGCGCAGAGGGAGACCCGCAGCGCGCTGCCCCCCTCCCGCATCGCCGCTTGGCCCGCCGGCCTCCACAGACAGCGAGGGTGTGTACAGCAGCCCTCGGGAAGGCAGCTCCCGGAGCGATGGGTGCGGGCTCCCAGCCAGGCACCCTTGGCTCGGGAACGTAAATCGCTCCTCGTTAGAGGGAGCGTTGCTGACTGGCTGCCGCTCAGGCAGATGATGAGCGGGTGAGGGTTCACTCAGAAAAACCAAGTCCCATTCATACACTCGAGTGCATGAGTGGATCTGCCCTCCCGGCTCCAGCGATCCACAGCTGGCATCAAAACCGGTCACGGAATTCAAAGTCTGAGTGCTTGATCACCTCGTTTTCCCTCGCTTACAAGCCCAAACACTGAGCGCTTGTGTCGGGGCGCCAGAGACAAACTGAAATGAGAAAGACGCAAACAAAACATCTCTCAGTAGCCGATTTTATGAAAGAGAGACACTTTCGGGCTCTTATGGACAGAAAAAAGCGCTAGGGCAGGAAGGAAAGTCCACCAAGCACCGTTTCCTCGGGAAGCAGAGCAGTGAACAAAGTGACCTCTGTTCCCGTGCCTCCAACTCCAACCAAAATGTTCTTTTTAACTGGAAGGGAAAAGCAGGGTTGGGAGCGGGCGACACGCACAACACTCGCTAGCCCTCCGGACACCCTTCCACTAAGGGCTTATTTTTACCAATTTTCTTTTTCTCTTTAAATTATGATTTTACACAGACGAGCACAAACCGGGTCACAAAGGCTGAAAAATAAAAGAGAATAAACAATACGCGCCAGCAATAATCCTGTGCTCGAGCAATTCCTCATTCCAGAAACATTTGCCAGCTCTCTATGGGAATGCCCTTTTTTTTTCTGCCACTGTACATGCATAGTCAGAGTAGCCCCACCACATGTAGCCCTTCAAATAAACCCGAAATGTAGGCGAGCTTTCCACGCCGAACAGGGTCGCTCTCTGCCACCTAGGCAATCTCCGAGCACTCCAGCCAGGCGGCAGGCCCCAGATCACATCCATAAAGGCAGCTTCCGAGTGTCGCATCCAGAAGAAATCCCGGCAGGTAGAGAACTGGACCGAAAGCACAACAGGCAACTGGGGAAAAGGCCCGGGTTCGCCCCGGATCTACAATGCGGCGGTGCCCGTGGGAGGCTCTGTACAGGCGCAGGCTGCGCACCCCGACGCGATGCGCGCCCCCGGCTT
>WYEA01012083.1:31632-45257 GCA_033558465.1 Alcedo atthis | reverse complement strand
TCCTTCTCTCTCCCCTTTGGGGAGGGAGGGGGGTTAAAAGAGAGCGATCTGTTATCGGTCTGGGGGCTGCCCTGACCTCAAACCGGGACACCTTTCAATGTGGATTTTCTCTCCTCCCTGCCCTACCTTCCTGCTGGAATACCTTTGATTTCATTTTGTGACATATCAGTTTGTCTTCCTACTCCCGGTTCAAATGCGGGGTTTTTTTCCCCTGTTCCTGCCTCCAGGCACTGGATTTTATTTCCAGACAAGTAACACTATCCCACTTTAATTTTCTGAACAACATACATGTTCCTATCAGTAATGCTGACTTCTTCATTTAGGGACAAAGAAGACCTTTTGTCTTTTACTTTATTATTTCCATAAATAGACTTTTATCTTTTTTTTTTACTAAATTGATAAAAATCCTTCATTTTTTTTCTGGCAATAACAGAACTTGTCATTGGCTTCAGTTTTCTCTTGGCTTCAGTTTTTGATATTTGCCATTGTTTTAAACGTATCTTTTGGATGATGCAAAGAAGACAAGAAGAATTTAGACAGACACAGAACAGATAACATAAAGCCCTTACATTTGTCTTGCTTGTGTAGCACATTGGCTTTCACAGTAAAAATAAATGGCAGATTGAAAAGCATCTTTAAAACAGCCCTGACCAAGGTGGACTGTTGTAACCAATTCTTAGCATGCTGTGTGCCCACCTTCTGCCTTGGCTCAGATACTACTTTATGTGTGTTAATATCTCTAATTGTTGGTCACAGAAGTTAGAGCTTCAAGAGTCCTCAACACTTCTTAAGGTAGAGAATTCTCCACTGATGCCAGGAGGAAGGTGCTGTCCCATATCCATATTTGCATCTCTAAACAGCAGCTGAGCTTTTTTGAAAACCTCTTGCTAGCTCTGAACAGCTCAAAACTCTTCACAACACTCAAACTGTCAACAGGTCCCTGCCAGAGCTTGTCCTTAGGAGCTATGTCTGTCAGCAAAAAAATTATTTTAATATTTAAATAAAGAAATACAGTCTCAGACTCCTGTATGCCAGATAGGTCCTCTAACAATCCATCTGCAAAATACATTCCTGCTTCATTTAAGGCTAATTTGAGGAGGAGGGGGATACATTAGGAGGATTCACTGTTTGCAGCAATGACATTAATTAGTTTTGCCTCTGACTTTTGTGTATGGCAAAGTTAGAAATCAGTCTGCCCAAATGGGCAAACAAAAAACAAACAGTCAAATACAAGAAACAAGGAGACAAATCAGAAGAGCACGTAATACAAATAATTTCTGTCAAAGAAATACGTGCCTTTCTCAGAACAAGAAATTTCTGTACCATAAATTAACTGGGGATTGGCAGCTGAAGCCTTGTTTAGTGGCAAATACACATGACGACCAGTTAATGGCTTAAAAAAAAAAATGACTGAGATAGGCAGAATTTTTCTGAGAAAATCAAATCATACATTTGCTACCCCACATTTTAATAGAGGTGAAGTTAAAAAATGAAAGCAAAAGAAAAAAAGCCACTGTCCCTGACTCACTTAAGTGTTTTCCCATGTCTCCAACACAGTGGAGAAAACACATGGCAATCTGTTGCAGAGTACTGGTGCTGGGGTCTCACTGGAGTCAAGTTTAGTCAATTTAGTCACCCAAAGAGAAGGAAAAAGACTGTAACTAAATTGATCCTTATTTAGGTAAAGTGGCTGCAGAGCAGTGATTCTGATAAGGAATGAAATGTGTTGATAAGCATCTCTCCTTTGCCTCTATGTCCCTTCTTTCCCTGCTTCATATCTTTCTCTAGCTAATTCTTTCTCTCAGTCACTCTGGCAAAGCTGATCAATTTTTGATAGGTGGTCAATTTCCCATCAAACTGCTTTTCTTTCCCCAGTAGATAATTGCTTTTCAGCAGAATTATTTTTCCCCCCCAGGAAAATAATGACAGTTTCCTCTAAAAAAAAAAAAAAATCTTATTTTTCTCATAGCAAATTTCTTATATCTAAAAAAGCTACCTGCTCCAGATCTTCAAGGTTTTCAAAGATGAAAATGAACATCTCTTATATTAGATTAATTTATTCAGTAGAAAGATGAGGCTCACCTTCTATACCAGCTGCCTTGCAATCCACATACATTTCAGGAAACACCTGAAATCTGTTCCTAGCCACTGCCATAAAAGTTTTCTCTGAGATAGAAAAAGCAAAAATATCTGTTGTTTAATTGCCATTATCATTTTTATGGAAGTAGCTGAGAACCCAACAGTTACTGAAAAGACACTATAGTAGTGCTCATATCTCATAATCTTCCTTACCCTGGAGGGTTTTCAATTAAATATATTATATCTGATGTCTCAACAAGACCAAAAAAAAAAACAAACCACCCCAAACAGCAGGCTCGACCAAACTCAGTTCCAAACAACTGAAGAATATCACTGCCTCAACGTGTAACATGTTGTATTAACTCCAAAAACCAAAACCAAAAGAAAGTATAAGAGTAGCTGCTAATTGATAAGACACCAGGAAGCACACTTAATGCTGTACAACTTGTGAGGAGCAGAACACACCATGGTTCTAACCAGTACAGACTTCACCGAGTGGAAGAGGGAAGGAAATGGGTGGTGTAAATGAGGGAGATTTTTAAGTAAAAGACTACATTTATGCATGAAAGTGATGCCATGTGCCACCTACTAAGGGGATTCTAAATCTTTTTTTTTATCAACAAATAGCTCCTCTTTCTTTCTCTCTCTGTTTCTTCTCGGGAACAATCCCCAGACCTACCAGTCTGGAAGCAATATTGTTGCCAATTGAGTCACTCTGACAATAACAGATATAATAACTCCTTTTCCCTTATATCCTCTGCTGCAGGCAACTAAGAGTGTTATTCTTATTTTCAGTCTGGGTTTCTGCAATGGTGCAAAATGAGAAGAGTTTATAGACCATAGCTATGAAAGCAAAGAAAGGGACATCTTCTCATAAGATAGAGTAAAAGTGAAAGAATATTGTATACAGAGAGGCCTTGATAAACATCTGTTTTGCCAAGTGGATGGGAACCCCCTCTACTTATGCACAGGGATGATTACACTGGATGATACATGACATTGTTTTGACCATCCCAGCTCCAAGAGTGGCCAGACCACATAACCTCCAGAGAGACAGATACCTGATCATCTGTCCCATATGTCACATCTCTGGTGAAGAAGGGGAAGGCTTATTTTTTGAACTGAGATGTTTAGTATCCTGTCTAAAGTCTTCATCGACAGGTATAACTCCTGACAGGCCTGTTATCCATTTATTTGCCCCAATTTTTGCCTTCAATTAATTTCTGTGCCAGTTAGCTCCACAGTTTCATTACTTGCTTTGTGATAGTCTATTCCTCTAAGGCACTCCTAGATGCATTTTAGACAACTATTGCTGGCAGGTGACTTTATGTACTTCTAGATAATCAATCACACACAAGTGATAGTGTTTGAGTATGTAAAACTACACAGGAAATCAAAAGCTGTCCTATAAATATCTGGCCCAGGCTATTTTCCCTTCCCTATCTGATACCACAGGATTTTGATTAACCCTCTGTTTCACTGTTTTCTCTATGTATTTATGGCATTTCTTGGAAAGTTACTTAACATTCTCTCCTGATGTTCCATTGTCATAAAACACCAGTTTTTAAAATTACTAGACAGTCTACTGCTTGTTGTAGAATGCTTCCTTTCTAAACAATGGGTTAATTGAGGAGATCTGTACACAGCAGACATGAACAATTTGTTTTCATATAATCCTTCAACTGAAAGTCTTATTCCTGAGTGTCTCTGGCAAGCTTTGAGTATTGTTTCTTAAATCCTAGACATGAGCATACTTGCCTTTTATTAATCATGCTTTTACACACACTTTTTAAAAAAATATAAATAAATGCTACTTAAACATTTAAAAACAGTATACAAATGCCTAGAGAATGAACACAAAGATGTGATCAACAAAGTATATATGTGGCAACATTATATTAAGAGAGCTCTCTGAAATTTCCATCTATATTCCAATACAGTTAAAAAGGTCCAGAGTGATATAATATGATATAATGGGATTTTAAAAGCCCCATGATCAATCAGCTAGATGACTCTACTGATGCAGACACATGCAGTTTTCATCCCAAAGCTCTTTGGCAACTGATGGCATCAGCAAAAGACACAGGAGTGAGAAGGGAGCATATCAAGTGTTGGGGATGAAATAAGGATTGGATCCAGACTGAGCTGGGGATCCAGACTTGGGTAACCCCTAGGGATCTGCACAATGCTGCTGTAATGTACCCAGACTGTGCATAACAGCTATTTACATTATGTGTGTGTACAGAGAGGTCCAGAGAAAAAAGGAAAAAAATAAAAGGGGCCCAGCACCTTCTCCCATCATTAAGAAACCATTGAAACTTAGTCAAGAAAACACAGAACTTCAGTGTGGTTCTTTGACCTGCACAAGAGTTTAATGGAAAGGCCATGGTGGAGAAGAGAGGTTCTTCATACAAAATTCCTGCTTACTTTCTAAAAATCAACACCTGAAAACTCCAAGAAGTGCCTAAATGTCCTTAGAAGCCATGTTTCTGTATTATCTGCTAAGAAGTTGACCACATCTTTCAGCAGTAGGAAAGAAAAATGAAACCAGCTTGCTGATATCAGGACAACATCTTCCTGAGGGAGATGGCCACTTCACCTTTTAGATGCTGAAACCTGAGCACTGCCCTTGCCTTTCATATCATAGCCATTTAAGTGAGCCTCATCCTTTAGCAGTGGCACAAGAGTTTTTAGATGAAAGCTAAGTGGAATGGAGAAAGTTCTCAGGCTATTTGGATCATCAGTGATAACCCTCTACACACACTGGTCAAACTTGACAGATACTTCATCCAGGCAGCTCCATATAGACAGAAATGCTTGGCATGACAAGCATGGAAACCAAAAATGAACAGAAAAGATTAAGGACATTAATAGTGGTCCTGCAGGAGCAGCGAGTGTGACAGATGTATATATCCAAAGCTATCAGGATGGGGAATAAGACCAATTGAAAGCCCAGTGTCATGAGACAGCAACTCCACACCTAGAACCAGTGCATCTCTGAAAGGCAGAAAACTCTGCACGATCTTCAGGGGAAAAACCAAGGAGCAAGTCACATACATCTCATCCCATTATCTGTGTCATAAATTACATAATTATAATATGTAAGTATGTGAAGCAAACTGCATGCAGGAAGGGGGGAAAAAATAACAAAATAGAAAAGAAGCCTCTATAATCGTAAGATTCCAGGTAGGTGGTTTTAAAACGATGGTAATCTCTGAACTTTCACAGTAAACTGATTACAAATTACAAGTTATATTTGCTGCAATTAGTGGTACATACATTCAAATCACAAACAGCTTAAGCAACACAGAAGTCCAAAAATATAGAGGGAAAGTGTATCTAATCCACAGGCAAAGCTCACAACAGGAGGCACACCCAAGGCCACATCTGCAGCAGAGGTGTGTTGCTGGGAGCTGCTAACATGGCAGATGGGACAGCAAACTGAGGAGATTCTAGTCCTCCTGTCAGCAGAGTTAGATACAGAGAGGATATTGGAGAAGGACTCATTTTTATATAGCATTAATGTGAGTTTGCATTTTGCAAATGGTACTTCAGTTAAAACAAGAGAAAACAGACTTTTGCAGGTGTCATTCCAAAACTGTCCTGGGTAATTACAGCATTCCTTGCACAAACTCTACAAGCAGCTATTTTACTACATTTACCACCCTGTCCTGCATATGCCGGTAACAGAGCTGCTAGAGTTATTTGGATGCATCAGTTCAGTACTCAAAAAAACCCCAAACACAAAAACCCACACACAAAAAAAAGCCCATTGCTTTAATAAATATATTCAGAAGCATATTTCTTAAATTATCAATTAATCTCTGTAACAAAATGAATAGTTTAAAAATATTTGTTCATCAACATATTTTAAAATGCCACCAAAATCCAGCTAATCCATTATTTCATTATAATTATTCTACCTGCAGTAAATGAAAACAACAAAAGAAAGAAAAAATCCTTTGACAGCTTAATTCCCATGTATTGGCATCATCCTCAATCCAATGCTCCAAGATACTAAAGTAAGGTAAAGTACAATGTTAATTCTTATAATATTCAACACATCTTTTAAAAGACAATTCTTATCTCCAGAAAAACTATTCAATAGCTGCCTCCAAATTTCAGTGCAAATCCCAGGGTAAATTTTAAAAGGAATTTGTATTTAGGATTAAAAAAAAAAAAAATTATTTATTTTTGTTAGGGAATGCATTGCATTCATCTTAGATTTCTTGACAGATGAGTCTAATTAAAAAAGTGTGCATTTATTAATCAACCTGTGCTAGAGCCTTAGGCTGATTTTACTTTGTTTAGATAAAACCAAAACAAGACAGAAGGAAACAGGTATTAAGGGCAGCTTATACTATGAACAAATGAGGCACCTTTAAAATAAACATATTGCAAATGAATTTATAACTGAATGTTTTAAAATGAGTCGTCTTATTATTTCATCCCCTACTAATCAGAAATATATGCTTGCAATTTCCAATTAGAAACAGTAAAGCAAGGCCCCATTTTGAGAACTCTTTTAGGGGCTGGATTCTGAAGACCACTTAAGAATTTACTTGAAGAAATAAAAAATAAAATACACAATCCTTGAATAATTAACTGAATTAGAATGATCTGGGTGCTAAATGTTTACAAATCTGAGCCAAAATCTTCAGCACAATGGTGTGAAGAAACACAAACATCTCACTTTTTGTTCCATCCTTCTCTGTCCATTGTCAACTGTAACAATTGTATATGCATAAGGAGTCTATAAAGCATTTCCTCCATTTTCACATCTCCTTAAGAAGCTACCACCTCTCTTTTCAAAGAGCTTTAGTAATTTTTCCTGTTCATTTCATAATGTACTCTTCCTGATTTTTAAAAGAAAATCTAATCATTAAAATTTGTAGGTTTGCCCAAGATCATAAGCAAAGCTGGTAGCAGAGAGACAGAAGAATCAAGAGATCTGATTCCCAGCCCCAATTTTCTATATCATTCCATGACTCTCAATTCTGCTGCCTTTGCCTTGCTGAACTGAAACTGGAATCATTTCAAGGTGGTATGTAGTAATCTAAACTTTTTATTAGAAATCAAGGGAAGGTGCTCTAACTCCTCTTTGAAGCTTTACAGTATATTTTCCCCTGGGGTGTTAGTTGTAGTACAGAGAAAGTGATTCACAATGAATAATTTATCCAATGAATTTAACTTGATTTCCTACTTCTGCAATATCTATAATCAGATTGTGATTTTCTCCCATCTATTTGTTACTTAAAACTGTTTCACAAATTAATTTAGAAATTGCTGCCAGTTTACTATAGTCTCAATTATCAGATTACCACGGGAGAGTCTAAATTGTTTTGACAATGGGAGTTCTGAAAGATTGATGGAATTTGTAGTGTAAGGCAGTCACTTGCAGCCACCTCAGCAGAACATAAAGTGTGGAACACTACTCTGAATACACAGCTTACATCAAGACTTTGGGCTTTAAATTAGAATTCATCTTTATAAAAGTAATTAAATATATGATTGAATTCTAGAACAATTCTCTAAATTTTCTGCAGAAAGGTTTTACTCCTATTATCAAAATATTTCACTTAATATATAAGTACAGTGAATGTCAGGATTCTTAATTTTGAGGACTCTAGGTTACTTTAGCAGCTTGTTACTGATTCACTTTTTTCCATCATCAATTCTTTGGTCTTTTATGCCTGGGTCTGATGTCATATGAAAGAGTAGAAATTCACCACCTGAAATAATAGAAATTCTGATGGCTAAAATAACACAAGCAATTTGTACTTTTTATGCTTCTGCAGAAGAACAATTGTCCCTGATGTAGCAAGCTTAAATAACAATTCTCTTAACATAATGCTTGAAGAGTGGCTCTAGATACTAGTCTAGAGACAGTACTAGAAACTTTTCTTCTATATTTTATGGTAAGAAATTAGCATCTCCAGATATAGGTCTTGAACTAGGCCCAGAAATTGGCTTAGAAATTGTTTTAGAGACACCTTCCAGCATCAACTTCAGGAAGTGGCTTTAAGAGGGGCTTCCTGGAACAACCCAGAATATTTGCTGATGATACGAATCTGGATGGTGCAGTTCATGTGCCAGAGGGATGGGATCCATCCAGAGGGACCTGGACATGCTGGAGAGGTGGGCTCAGGTGAACCACATGAGGTTAAACAGGGCAAAGTGAAGGGTCCTGCACCTGAGCCAGGGCAACCAGCATTACCAATATATAATGGGAGAGGACATGCTAGAGAACAGTCCCTTGGAAAAACGCTTGGAGGTACTAATAAATGACTGTTTCCACAGGAGACCCACAAAAATGATCAGAGGACTGGAGCACCTATCCTATGAAGGCAGGCTGAGAGGCCTGAGGTTGTTCATCCTGGAGAAGAGGAGGCTCTGGGGTGACCTGAAAGGGACCTGTAAGAAAGCAGGGGAGGGTCTATTCACAAGGATTTGTAGTGATAGGACAAGGAGCAATGGCTTTAAGCTAGAAAAGGGTAGATTTAGATTTTATATTAGGAAAAAGTTATTTAACATGAGGGTGATAGATCATTGGAATGGTTCTTCCAGAGAGGTGGTTGAAGGCCCATCCCTGGAGACATTCAAAGCCAGGCTTGATGAGGTTCTGAGCAGCCTGAGCTAGAGATGTCCCTGCTTACTGCAGGGGGTGGGACTAGATGACCTTTGGAGGTTCCTTCCAGCCCAATATATTCTGTGATTCTATGAAAATTGTTTTCAATTTCAATAACACATTAGAGCTATTTTCAGCATAGCTTGAAACAAAGGAGACAAGAAACACTTTGACTAAACTAAAGGAAAAGTAGGATTAGGAGAGCTAACCAAACAATAAGAGTTTGTACAGAGGATGGGAGAATGGAAGGACTGTCCTTTTATTTGGTTTTGCCTCCAAGAGTAGACAACGTTAGATCTACTGTGTCTCTGCTAACATACTGTTGTTTGCTTTTTTATATCCCTTCTTTATGAGCTCTGAAGTCATTCACCTTACATTTCAGCATTCATCACATGCTTGTGGTTCACTGTTACTCAAGATTTTTAGTTTTAAAGTAGAACATGATTTTAAGAACTGTATTAATATATTGGTGACCATCAACTCAGATATGACAACCCAAAGCTTTCGCATCTCAAGATTTCATTTTCCTTCCTATTTCACTGATTTTTGCATAACTGAAAAAGAAAAAGTCTTTTTTTTTAAATATAAAATTTATTATTTCTGAATAATGATGATAAACCAAAAGTCACTATCAGCAACCAAGACCACATCAGTGATATTTCTTGCAATCTGACAATCACCACAAATAGTAAGACAAGCAGTAGAACAAAGTCTGTCATTCTAACTAGAAATCCTTCCCTGAAGTAGCAGTTTAATGGTATTTGTCTCAAGAGTACTGAATTCCTGATTGTGCTTTTTCTCTGCTTCAGTCCCAGTTATCCCATATCCAAATGAACTACTAGTCACAGACTGCAATATCGTGTGGAAAATACATTCCTACAGAACACTGATTTGTTATTAACATGGAAATAATGTTCATGTTCTCAGTGGACCAACAAGTGGTTGTGGCCTCCTGGATATATAACAGTTCTTTGCTCTGTAGATCTATCAAAATGATCTTTTATTATCTAATGGTAGGGATAAGCTTTATACCTCCAAAACAGATTTATATAAGTCACTCCTATATTGAGAGCTTCTGTTATAAAGCACTTTGACACACTGTTGAAGAAGGAAGTCCTGGTACTCAAATTCATCAGTATTAGGAGAGGTGCAGCCCTCACAGCACTGACTAGAGAGGTGACTCTCTTAATTATGAGATATTTGGGTTTGGTATGTAATAAGAATATTGAAAAAAGTGTGCCTTTTAGGCACACTTGAGAGACTTGAGGTAGAGAGTGTCAGGCTGGTGAGTAAATGCATTGCTCCAGGTCTCATTGCTGAGCAAAACAAGACCAGATTCTTCTCCATTAAGCTGACAGTTTTTTAAGAAAAGTCAGACTGAAGGGAGAAAAGATACACTAGAAAGAAGGAAGGAAAAAAAAAAGCCCACAAACATGTTATTCTCTTCTATTAGTCATTTTCCTGTCACTATGTTTGGGGGCTCTGGAGGAAATAGCTCTTCAGAAGGGACTTCAATAAAAATAATTTAAAAAGAGAAGTAGTAACAGAAATTATTGGAATACCTTTCTCATGCATCAAGAGCTGCATAAAAGATACTAGATCAATTGGTAGCAGCAAAGAGAATCATTGAATAATCAGTTATGATGATAATAACAGTAAGCTTAACCCAAAGGTAGAAATTGTCTGCACATTTCTGAAAGAACATTTGGTCTCTAAATCCCTTTATTTTTCAACAGCCTCTCATAAACCATCCAGACCAAGAAATGCTCCCTGAGAAATGCTACTTTCAAGATACCTCCTTAATGGAAAGCACAGAAACACGGTGTGGTTTAGTTTGGAAAGGAACCCTGGAGAGTGTCTGGTTCAACCCCTGTACAAAGCAAGGCAAACTTCAAAGTCAAATTGTAACACACAGAAACTTGCACCTTGTACAACAATTTCTCCATTTAAACACTTTGTCAGATGAAAAAAAGCTGTAAAGTGTCATAAATGGAGCTCTAACACATCACTGAGTGAAGGATTCAAATCATAAGTAGCAGTTCTTTACTTTTCCTAAGCTTAAGACAGTCCATTTAATTTTTTTATTACTATCTGGAACTGGTGAGTCATGTCCTACTATGTCCCCTCAGTGAGACAGCCCTGTCTGTAAATATTACTAGTTTTCTTTCTATCTTATGTATCAGTTGGTGGTTTTTTTTAAAAGTCACTCTCAATCTAAAATTTTCCTGTGCAAAAAATTCCAATCAGTCAGAATATTCCACTGTAAAAACTATATGTATTTCCATTCTCTCACACTATTAGTAGAAAAGGAAAAAAAATATTTAAAAATATATACAAACTTTATATCTAGAAAACTATCTCAGCTACTGACACTATAACTGAACTGTACCTTTTGTGCTTTGATAGTTTAATTTGCTACCTCTGGCAGAAAAATACAAGTTCTGATGGCAGCTTGTAACAGAACGCATTACTGTTTGTACTACTATTGCCAGTTATAACAGGACACATTCAAAAAGAGTCTGAGAAGTAATTTCAAATTTAATCAACTAGAAATGTCATTAAATTATTATTATTGTACTTCATAGGCAACCATATAATTTTTCTATGAATTGTTAAATGGAATTTTAAAGCAGCACTGGTAGTTCCCATGATCTATCTCAGGCAATCAAGGTAGTTTCAGGAATTCATAGCTCTTAAGATAAAATTTTGTGCTAATTTTAGTCTACAGGTACCCATATTAATTAGGTTCAGAAGGCTTTAGAGATTTTGTAATTTTCCTCTGATTACAAAATCAATAGCAATACTGTCTGTTTGTCAAAACTAAGACATAGTTGGTCAATATCAAAGTCAATGACATTTTATAATATAGAAATATTGCAATACAGTATTTTAGCAACAAGTCACTATCTCCACCAGAAATGCAGCTGTACCTTTAGAGTTCAAAATTCTCCCAGAAAATGAAACTATATATATAATTTGAGTTTAAGCAGAGACCACAAGAAGAGTAACCAAATGACAGCATTTAACACCAGCATAACACACATGGACTGGATATACAGGTAAAACCAAAATCAAGACCAAATAGGTTTAATACCACCTTATCATAATCAAGAGCATATTCTAACTAAAATCTGATTAATCTTTTCTCTTATGGACTAGATGGCATTAGATCTGACCACAACATGCTCTTTTTCAGGTACATAAGAATAGAAAATTCTATTACCATGACAACCAATTTTAGTTGCAGGTTATTTCATACCATTCATAAAATCTCAAAACAATTTGCTCTGGAAAGGATCTCTGAAGGTCCTCTCAAATAATCTATGGCTCAAAGTAGGCCAACCCTATATTTATGAATACCTCAAAGGAGACTACACAGCATTCCTGGGCACCTTGTTCCTCTGTCAGATCAGCCATACAGTGAAAAAACCCCAACTTTTCTTATATTTGTCTTTGGGTCAGTAGCTTCAGGCAGTGAAGCCTGCAGCCCGTGGCTACTCTACCCATGTTACTTCTCCACACTACCATATGTTGGATGCATTTGGGCTCCCTGTTGTTTCTGGCACACCCACTGCTTTTATCCCACCCAGACCCACGTGTAGGCACAGCGTTTGGCCAGTGGAGGGGCGACAGCTGCTGGCTGGGAGCACGTTCATACTGGTATTTTACTGCCAGCACAGTTTGAATGGTTGACGTTGGAAATGGTTCATGATTGTGGTAATTTTTGCCTTTGCTCTTACTTGAAAACGCCGTGTGTGTGCCGCTTTGTCATCAGACAAATGTGTTTGAAGGCTTGTTGGCCCCTTGCACAAGAAAACACACAAAAAACCAAACAAAAGATAATCAGAAAACAAACCCAAACCCCTTTTTCATTCTGGTTTAGCTACAGGAAGAGTCTGACTGCTTTAGATGAGGCATCGTGTTTGCTTTGCACGGAACCTGGCTCTCCAGGTACATAACCAGTCTTGAGCAGATTCTACAATGCAGCTAAATGAATGAATAACGTAGCACCTTTGTACGGGTCAGGGTTACAATTATACCGCTTATCCTCCTTGATGATCGCGCCTGTTACATACCAAACCAATTTGCTCAGGGTAGCAAATTTTACCTTTAACATCTGAGCAAAGTCAAAGTCTTTGTTAAAGCTACGGATGTGTGCCCGAAAGCGGGATTGGATCTAATGTCTAAAATGGATCTAGAATAGAGTGTGCACAAAGCCTTAAGTAGTTTTTAAGTGGTTGTGTGCTTCTTGGGGCTTCCCCTCCTCTCCCTGTATTCCTTTTTGTCTTCTGGTACAATAGAAACATTTGTCTACGTAATTGTAACATTGAAAGGCTGAACTTTTTATAGGCGAAAGCAAATAGAAGCATTTGTGAGATAATTGTTTTAAGTGTTCTCCTTTGTATGATGAAGTAGTGTAGTAATTTCATTGGAAGGTCAGAGAGAAAAAAAAAAAGACTAGCAGAAATAGAAAACTATCAACATAGGTTTTTGGAAACCCTTATTAATTGAATATTGGGAAAAGGAAAGACAATAAGGGAAAAAAATGTATTTTACATACTGATTCTACTAGAGACTGAAGATCAAAGATAGTAACACTGTTCCCACTTTCAAGTGATTACTACTACATTTTCATACAATTGCATGCTAAATAGGCATTTCAGGTTTGCAAATTTCCAGCAGGAATTGCATGTACATACAACTAACCCAGCATAGAAAATATTAACGTTAGAGACACAGATGCATCATGTCCTGTACATTGGTTTACCATGTTAATATTTTGAACATTTTTGATCTATTTTGTTACTAGACAGAAACCTTTCGCTAAGCACAGACCTCCAATTACAGAATCACAGAATCACAGATATTAGGGGCTGGAAGGGACCTAGAAGATCATCTAGTCCAACCCCCCTGCCTG
>WYEA01012083.1:0-26805 GCA_033558465.1 Alcedo atthis | reverse complement strand
TTTCTTTTTTTTGTGGGGGTTTTGCTCCTTTCATTGTTTTGGGGGAGGGGCGCCCCCTAGAAAAAGAACAGGCCCCCCGTAACACCCCCCCCCCCCCCCCCGCCCCCAAAGTGGAAGAGAAAGGGAATAAGGGAGACTGTGCAATTACAAAAGGAAACTAGAACCGCTTTAATGAAACTGAAAATAATAGTAATAATAATGAAATCTATACAAAAGTGTACAAAACTAGTATTGAACCCAACTCCCCTGATGGTTAATTATGTCAGCACTGATTATTAGATTATTAGATTTGGGGTCAGTGCTCAACATTCATTCAAAAATTTTAGATTACCAGCTTTTCAAGTATTTTGGCCTGTTTTCTACCCAGAAGATGGGGAATTTACTTGGTGAAGGTTACTTTTTATTTGCTCAGGGTAGAGACAGGATCATTCAAGAATAGAAAATAGCCACCTGTTTTTTGTAATCTATGATAATTAACATTCTTTTTACTCAGCAATTTTACACTACCCACTCCTTTTAGTGTATCTTGTGTATGCACTAAGCTCTCTCATTGCCCAGCCAAGATACTGAAGTGGTCCAGGCTGCTTAACTGAAGGTCACACAAATGATACACAAGTTAATGCACAACCACTGCCTGCTGCTTTAGGGCCATAAGATTCTTATGGCCAGTAGTTAGTAGCTTTCTCACTTGAGTTGGAGGGAGATCTGGGGATTAAGAAGTGTTCCAGTGTGCATCTCACACAAAAGAATGGATAAAACCTCAGGAAATAAGTGGCTGGAAAAAACAATAGAGAAAGATGTTCCACTAAAATGAAGTCTTTTTCATTAAAATAAGAGCAAGCACGTCACGCCAGAGAGTAAAAGCTTAAGCTGAAGTCAACAGAACCAATACAAGTCTGGGTCTGCCTGACAGTTACAATCACAGTGCCAGAGAAGACAAGGCAGCAATACAAAAGAAAAATGCAGAAGAATGTAGACTAGAAATAGATAGTGGTGCAGAGGAGGGTAAAATATGCACTATTATTAAAATAAATTAAAAAAAATAATCTTGACACTGGCAGGAAACTTTCTTAATTAAAAAAAAAAATTCTAATGCATTACCTAGATGTATGTAACATAACCAAGTCAAGAAGGTGTTCCCCACCTGAGTTTCTAATCAGGGCTATTGACCTCCATCGAAGAAAGGTCAGCAAATGAGGGTTAGTAAATGAGAGAAAGGACTCCAAAAGACTTACGGGTCTCCTCCTTATCACAAAGGACAAATCTGCTTTTATTGTAGTAGGTTGAAACAAAAATAAGAGACAAAACTAAATGTAAAGAAGTTGCTTGAAGGCTATTATTGTAGAAGCAGTGAAAATACCCAGTGTCAGTGGAGCAAAGCTGCTCCTCTTTTCTTTCCTCCCCACCTCTTTCAAAAAAAAAAAAAAAAATTTAAAAAAAATAAAAATTCACCCTCCTAGGTGAGGGCTTCTGCTTCTCCTGCTGCTTCTTGCCTCCAATTCCACAGAGTGATTCAGCTCTGCAATATTTCATATAAAACCCACAAAGATTTACTGTAGGGTCAGCTGAATGAGCTGGTGAGTGGGATGATGGATTTCAGAGGGAATGTGGGGCAGAGGGAGGAGTAGGATGGAAGAAAGTGCTGCCCCCTCCTTGGGCAGCTGAGCTGGGCTTATACAACTGAAGCTGGAAATGTAGGTCAGCATCTGCCCTCATTGCAGAGGGGAAATGTTAAATGGAGTTTGGTTCAAGACAGGTTTTTTGCAGTCAGGTAACACTAGAAAGAACAATGAGACCAGGAAAAGTTGAAAAAGCTCTTAAGTTTTCAAAAAATATTGGGAATTTTTTTTTCCCCTTTCTCCTCTGCTCTAGCCATAAAAAAAATGAAATTGGCTGCTTGTTAATTAGGAGTGCACTAACAGAATATAGTGGTAAAGATGAACAGAGATTTTATTAATAAATCTTTCACTGTTGAGCATAAACTTCATGCTTCCTTTTGTCATGCAAGGCAGAAAGTCTTTTATAGCAGTGGAGAACCACCTTGTGAAAGCCTGGATTCAATGCATTTGAAGTTATGCCCCTTATTTCATTATAGTTAGATTTCATCCAGAGGCTAAATATCAAACCAAATTCATATCTTCTGAAAACCTTCTGAGGTAAAAGCAGCACAGCTTTTGGTTATAAGAATTTTAATACCACTTTAGGATATTCATTTTAATATGTCAGAAGCAGAGATATCACATTCATTTGCTTTTGGAGAGCCAAGAGGAGTAACAGCTGAAAAGTGGGAATCTCATCAGTTCACTGAACCCTAAAGTTACCTTGGATTATGTCAGTCAGTTACCAGCCCCTGTAGAACACTGATCATCTATCCCTGGTGTTTCTTAAAATTGTAACCAGGGAATGCACAAGTGCCAAACAAAACCTTAAATCTTTGGATAGAAAAGCCTAATTTTGCAGGAAAGACTGTTTTAAGTTAATATAATAAATAAATAAATAAATAATTTGAAATGTTTGCCTATAAAAAAAAAAGGTGACAAAATATTGCCAAGGTCAGTGAGTCCTTGCACAGTTTATACAAGCACCAGCCATTCAAGCTAACGTGGCTGGGAAATTTGGCTAGACAGAGACTGACTGTGCACTGAATTTTGTCTGTTTAAGAAATTGTGCTGACCTGAAAAAAAGCAGAGACATTACTAACCAGATAAGGCAATCCTAATTTGGCAGACCTATGCAATTTCAGCACTTTTCTTGTCTGTTTTTCCAGAAATCAAATTATTAGAGAGTAGGTTTTAATATGGATAAGTAAGTAGAATATCATTTACCCATGTCAGAATAGGTTAAATTTGCTTTTGCTTTGTAGTAACTCATATGAGATTTTTCTTCCTTTTCTGCAAGACTGAGATCTTGTTTAGAATCCATAAGAAACACAATTTCATGCTCAATTCAGTCAGATCAACGTGTTTCATTTAGGTTTCCTGCAAAACCATCAAGCTGTTCCAGTTTCACTTAAAAAGTTTAAGACCTGAGCTAGTAACAAAATATGAAACCAGTTAAATTACCCAATTACCTATTTTTCTTCAGCTAAGAGAAACTGACATTTCAAACCTGGTTCAAACTCTGTTTACATTAAGAAGGTAAAAGCTTTCATTACAAATTTTCCAGGGATATGGGAGGTCACATTCACTCCTCACTGTCACAACAGCCCTAAGCCCCAAGTCACCCTCTTGTCTCTAACTAGAACTGACTCATCTGTTTGAGAAATCACAGAATTTCCCCAAAATTTTGATTAAGATATTACATTTCTATTTAAATAGATGTTTCAAGTTTATTTTTCAATGTCCAAAAAAAAAACAACCTAAAAAACCAGAACCCTTCTCCTACAACAACCACCACATTCTCTGCTGTCTGAAGACCCACCAAAAGGCAACCTACATTACTTCTAGCATAGGTTTCCAGACAGAGGCTCTACTTCAGAATACCTAATATCTATCTGACTTTTTTTTTTCCTCTTCCCATATTTAACTTATACTTCAGTAACTCCAAGTAGCTTCTACTGAAGTCATAGGCCTGATTTGCTTGTCCCTTGACTAGACAAATACGCTGTTTTCATGCAATTCTTCCCAAGGTCTTCATTGCTTTTTATGGGTTCAGGATTTGATTTGTGTAGGGAAGAATTGTCTTTTTATTAGTCAACACAGCTTGCTTGACAAATTTGTCTAATGTGGCCATATTATATATTTTAACTTGCTGACATCTAACGATTGATCAGAGGTCAGATTGGAAGCTCAAGGATTAACAAGCACTTGTTTCATATTTCATCTTTCAAAACCAATAGAAAAGTCACATGCTCTCCCTCCTGTCAGTGAAAGAAAGGACATCTCATAAATAATAAGCAGCAAGAAGAAACACCTAAGAGAGGAAAATCTAAATTGGAAAATATAGATTAAATGGTGTTAATTTAAAACAAACTCAATGGAAATAAGAGAAATATCTATTATTTCAGTGGCGTGTGTTTACAGTGATTATATTTTAAATTAATTACTGAAAACCTGTGAAGAAGAAAGCATGTGGGGGATTAAATCACCATAGAGTGATCACTAGTTTATATATAGTGCAACAAGCAAAGACATACTTCTCAGAGTGATTAAACTAAGCAATACTCTTTCCTATGCTTGCTCTCTTACAAAAGAGAGGTTATCACAAAGGACTCTCAGTCATTTAGTAAGATTTTGAAGACTACAAGCTGCAAGCTTGTTTTGATATCAAAGTGGCTTCCTCCTGCTTCACTCCTCAAAGCAGTTGACTAGCATACTGAGTGATGCCAGGGTGGCAGAGGTAACACAGATGAAGTCCAAAGCACAGGGGGAAAATGAAGGTACAGACAGGAGGAGTTGTGTAACTCTCCCTCTAAGAGACTCATTCTCTTTCATATGCACCAGAATTAGTTTCTTTCTTAGGCAAGGTGATTCTCAGTGTTTGGAAAGAGCTCCTTTTATTTCCTATTTGTACCCTACATCAAGATACCATCTTTGTGTGTCTGAAAGAAGTACTAGTTGCAGATCTCCCCAGAATTACAAAAAGCTCTATGACAGTTCAGAAGGGATACTAATTGGACCACCAGCTATTTATGACTTAAGATTGCAGGTGATCTGCTTTCACATGATCTATTGCTCGGCTTGAATGACATCTCAAACAAGATTTGTAGATTACAACAGGACAAAATTATTTTATTTTTTTTTTTCTAAGTAAGGCATAATTCTATAAAAAGCTCAAAAAGAGCCCATGTTATTTAGCCTTCTTTGTTTGGTGTATAGATCAAAACACTGGGAAGAACAAATCCTTTGGTTCCTGCTTAAATATGGACATGGTTGTCAACCTTCCTGTCTCTGCCTGTAATGTTCTATGACTTCATTGAAAAGTAAAGATTTATTTTCCATAGGACCACACTGGTCTGAAAAAACTATCTTATGTAGAAATTGCACATTTACAGCGTATCCTATATAAGATATTTATATAGATTTGTTTTTTCTTCTATAATCTAAGAAAATATGAATTATTTGTTGCATCCATCTGGCAGCTAAATCAAAATGCATTCTTTACAAGTTTTTGATTAAATAAATGTTGCTTGCCTAAAATTATTTGTTACCATATGAAGAACATGTTTTTTCTTCCAGTTTAAACAGATCTCAAGCAGTTTCTACTCTGTGTGTGAAAATGAACTGTGCAATTACTACAATTATCTCAGTCACTATGGGAAGGGTAAATAATATTGTATTGTCAGGTCAACCTTTCTGCCCAACTGTGGTACAATTTATTCAGGAATATTTAGCTTCAAGGTGGGGTGGGGTTTTTTGGTGTTTGGAAGATTTTTTTGGTTGCTGTGTTGTTTTGTTTTTTTTTTAATAAGCATTTAAACCTTTATATTTTGTCCTAATTATGTTCAGGCTTCAATTGGCAAATCAGAAACAGTGTGGCCATTTCAAAATATTTTAATTTCTATTTATTCTCTTATTTGTCTACTGGTTTTAGAAGGTTTTCACAATGTGATCTCAGTTAATACAGGGATACTCCATTTTACATACAAGAAGCTGTAGTGGAACCGTTATGAAAATAATTTGTTTGGTCAATGATTAATCTGAGTTCATAGAGATTAAGATAACACAATCTTGAGAAGGCAAAGGGCTTAGCTAGAATCTGAGCTAGCCTACAGGAGCAGAGCTCAGAGTAGGGCTCTTGTGACTAAACTGAACTGCAGGAGAGTCAGAGAAAGGGAGGAAGGGCAGTTAAACATGACAACTATTGTACTTAGATGATGTCTTATATTTCTGTAGTGCTTTACTCCCACAATCCACTAAATGGTTCACAAGTTCTAGCTGAATGAAGACATAAAGCTTCCTGAAAATAAAGCAGCAGTGCTACTATTCCACATATGACAAAACTGGGGAGCACAAAGTTTCAGCTCAATGGGAATCCAGCTCTCAGGAACCATGGCCTTCCTAAGGCCTTCAAAGAGGTTCCAGCTACCCTATGTGCTTTCAGAGCATCAATTCTCATCAAACAAACCCCTTATCTATATAAGTGCCTTCTCACATACACAGAGCAGTCAGGGAGGTGCAAACAGTTCATCTGTACTATTGCCATGGTGCCTGTGTGCCCCTGAGACTGACTGACAATTACACCATGTGCCAGTGACAGGAGCAGAAATCCTCCGTTATCTTCTGGGCTCTTATCTAACAGATGGAGGCAGATGCAAACCTCTGGAGCAGCAGCAGAAAGGCAAGACCTCAGCAGATAACTGCAGCAGTTCTTGGAAAATTGCACCTATTTCTCAAAAGGCTGGAACTGTCATGGGCCAATCTCAATACTTCTGACAAGTGCTTAGATTTGCAGTTACAGCTGTGATACAGCTCCCCAGCTCCAGAAACAGAGCTCTGAACACATTATTGCAATACCCATATGTCCTCCTGCATTAGCTTTAATGTTTTAAACATTAATGCTTGTATGACATTTCATTGAATAAAGAAAGAAAAGATCAAATATGAACAAGAATAAATCCTTTCATCTTTTCACAATTCTGCTACTGCATATAAAAAAAAAAAAAGAACCAAACCATTCTGCTTTCAATTGCCAATAAACAATTTCGTGATAAAAATTAGAAGACTTGATTACAGTCATCAATTATTTAAATAAGCTCATGTGTTACACTGGGGAAAACCTACACTAAAAATAATGATATAAATTGCATTTATTGATTTCAGTCAAGCTGCTGTGGATCCACTCAGATTTAAATGAGCATGTACTACACTCACTGTTTCAGGCTCGGCTGTTTGCACATAAACCCTATAAACTAAGTGTACTTAAGAAGTAGTATTTCCAAAAATTATTTGAAACAGTCTGGATTTCACTATGTACTTTATGATTATTCTAAATTCTTATAATGGCCATTAGAGTAAACATTAATTATATATATATATATATATATATATACACACACACACTGAGCTTTTACACTATCCTATTATTACACTAACAGACCATCTTACATCCTTCATTGTATTTATTCTTACAGGTCCCACTGTAAAAAAATAATAAATCCCCCACTTCACAGAGGAAGGAATACATGGTGCCAGCAGCACCATGCTGAGACACAACCCAGTTAATGTTCCAGAAATCAGCTTTCTGTCACCTTAGCACTTAGCTTTGATTCAACCAAGATGAGATGTTTTTAACCTGGAAATAATGCAGTAATGAAATTACAACATTTCTTCAAAATCTGAACTAATTCATTTAGAGCTAGCCTGGACTTATATCTAGAGAGTTCAAATAACTCAAGATTGGAGAAGAATTGCATAATAGAGGAAAATCCCCTCAGTGTCCTAAGCTGTCTTTCTCCCTCTCAATTGTAAATAATAGATCCAATTTAGAAAAATAACAAACATAAGACACTTCACCTTAACTGCCAAATTATATGACTAATGGAGAGTTCCCATACAAAAGCAAGCCTGTCTTTTTTTCCAAAGCATCACAGGGCATTCAAGTGGACATTCAATGATTTAACTCTCATACATGGTTTCCTTCCCACCAGTTTCCTTTCCTCTCTGATCTGAGATTGCCTCAGTTTATTAAACTTTAATAAAGCTTTGATGTGTATTGTAGAAAAAGTAGTAAAGATGTGATAAGACTTAATAGTTCAACTAAGTACACTATCTGGTAAGGGTACTTATTCATACTGCTTTGTTCTCAGTAATGCTGAGAATAAAAGCTTGGAAGGGTTTCTTGTTAATGCTCATCCAGAGTTTATAATTAATTTTGAAGAAGCAAAGCTGAGTCTATATTTACTCTGCTCTTGACACTTGTCCATTAGCATAAAGTAGGAATTACCAGTAAACTAAACATGGGTAGGCTGTCAGACACATACCCCACTTCCACTCATTCCTGTTTTCAAGTTATCTCTCCATTAGTTATGGACATGACATCCTCCAGCTAAGTTATACAAATGATTGAATCACTCTCCCTGTACAGAGCAGGGACACTGTTTAAAATTCACATAAAATATGCAGCACTCTTCAGCTGCTGATCTTTTCAGAGTTTCTTTGAAATGAAGAATTGCACTTAGTTCAAAAGAAAAAAAAAAATCCCAGATGAAAAATTCAGAATAAACAAAATATTTATTCGGTTTCCTAGACAAACTAAAGCAAACTTGAGCAAGAGGTGGTAGATGGCAGCTGGTGAAGGCTCAAAAAAAGTGTGAGGTTTGGCAGTCAGAGCAGCTTTATTTGAAAGACCGAGATGGCTGAAGGGAAAGAGAAGATGAGGAGAAAAAGATGATGCACAAGAAGAGGTAAATATATAAACTGTTAAGAAGTGATAAAGCAGTATAAAATCCTGAGTAAAACTATAATGTGACATAAAAGTAATGATATATTAAGACTGATAAAACCAGATATCACAGTATCTCAGAGAATCCTGGATCCAGTAGCCAGGAGAACACCTTAGAAATCTGACATTAAACCTCAGAGGCTGGAAAGAAGTTTCATCAGCACTTGCACGCTCACAGCTCAATGGGAGACCACATCACCACTCTGCCGTGCATCTGCACTCCTGTCACTTTTGGGGCCAGGCTGAACCCAAACACCAGACATCCCTGTGGTTGCTGGGGCAGAGATTCACAGGAGGCATTTCTCCCTACACATGTTGAAAACAGAGCTCTGCAACAGTACATGGGTCTCCTCTCAGACATCAAGAAAAAAAATGACAGAATATCCCCACAACTCCACAGATTTACATGACAATTCCTCAAATTTATACTGCACATGAAGGGACAAATTATTCTTTTAGTACAGTCCATAGGAGAGTTTTATGAGAGTTGCAAGAACTTGGTGCATGTTTGGTGTTTTTGCATAGTAAGTTTGACCCCAGCAGAATCCCTCAGGGACTGAGACAGTATGTGAAACATCAGAGAAACAGTGGTCAGCAAGATTATAGGCACCATTTCTGGTTTGAGGTGTGCTTTCATCTGTTCTCCATCAGTAAGATATTTATTTAAGCAGCAATGCCATATTTATCTCAGCATGAGATAAGAAATAAAGACTGGGGAAACAATTAGTAGTGTTCTTTAGATCTAGTAATTCTTTCAGTATCAACATCTGCTTGTTTGTTTATTAGCCAACATCACAGTCAGCGACAGTGCTTCAATCAGACACAAAATGTGATCAGCATTTCATCTGCTCAGGGGGAGTTTCAACCATGTGCAAAAAAGCACCACAACACTATGAAACATTAAGTTCCATACAAGTCCCATTTTGTATATTTAAGTGGTTATCTTTACAGTCAAGCTTCCAACATCTTTCATATTTTATTGAAAAATCTAGAAGACCAAAAAGAAGGGAAATATGCAAGGATACTGTTAATAGATGTAGTGCTAAATGAAACCCAGAACACTTTATCCAGCCTTTCCTGCTTGAGTCTGGAGGATTATACTCACATTCATTCTGTAGGATTATACTCACATTTATCTTATGGAAACCACTTCATGAAATTACCTATTCTAAGGAAATCACAGAAGGAAAATCAAAAGCATAACTAAAGCTTTGTAATGGAGAACAGGGAAGTGGAACAACTACATGTGGCTTGTCTGGGAGCCCATACTGCTGCTGTAGTCAGAAGAGATGGCAGAAGTAATACAAGAAACTTTCCCCAGTTCAAAATGTCACACGGACAATGATAACAAATAAACCTCCAAGCTGGACAACTCATAAAGCAGCCTATTTTATATATCTTCATCACAACTGCCAAAATGATGTTAAAGGCAGAAGTGCAAAGGGAGGGTCACAGTTTCAAGTACTAGATATACATACAGCTCTACTGAAGTAAGCAGCTGAGGAAGCAGAGAGCAAATTAATTTTGCATTTCTGTATTGGAAACTCACGTTAATTTAGATAATTCAGAGCGGACACAAGGACTAAAACTTTTTACTTCACTGTAGTTTGCCTTAGGGACACAAGCCCAGAAAGAGCAGCACAAAAAGTGTATGGTAAAACCACACTGGCTCGATTACAGATTCAATGTTATTGCTTTAGACAGTTACACACACCTTAAAGCTGAAACCTAACACAGCATTGGGGATTTCTTTGATATACAAAAGTAGAAACTATATGTTGTACAAACAAAATGAAATCTGAAGAGTCTTGCACCTGGGCTTTAGTCTGGTTTAGGGGAGAGATAAAGAACCTAACAAAATAAATATCTGTACCAATTCAGCATTTAACTAAATCCAATATCAAATTGATATAGGTTACTTCAACTCTTATACAAGCTGCTTTTAAATGAACAAACACAAGAGAATAAGAGAATGAAAAAAATCCCCCATTATTCATTAAAGACTTTTAGTGCTTCATTAGTTTTGTTGCTATAATCCACTTCTGATTAACTAGGTTGTTAAACAGCCATTGCCAAGTGCTGCTGAAGTGCATGAATTTCTGTTCAAAGTACAGCAGTGTCATTTGAATGCAGTTAGCAATGTCTCATCAGATGTTATAGCCATGCCTGCAGAGTATAAATTAACGGTGATTTCTGTAGCACTCCCATCTTAATCATGTTTTCATATGGATTTTCATTTAGACATAACACAGTAAAAAAAAGAAAAAAAAAATCTGTTAGCATTTTAGATTGTTTAGCAAAACTACATTGTCAGGTCAGGATGGTAATGTGGGCTCAGGTGGATAACATGAGAGTAAAAAAGGACAAAGGGGAGGGGAGGTAAAAATACATTCTGACCCAGCATTGGCTGCTGCTGACCTGGTGGGGTGAGCAGTAAAGAAACATTTACATGCAAAAATCCAGATGCCCAAATTTAAATTCCATGAGCATCCTCAGGCTTAATTTCTCCCTGTGGGACAGAAGCCTTCAGCAACCACAACAGAGACTGCTAATACTAGAAACTGCTTCTGGTAACCTTGAAGAGACATTAGCTTGCAACTTACTCTCATTTATTCTTCTTGAATGTCCCAACTCCTCTAGAGTTCTTGACCTCTCACTAAGATCTGTGACTTTGAAAAGTTAAAACCTCACATTTTAGAGAGGTTCTGTTTGTCAAATAAATCAGATTTTTCTAAAACCCTGAGAATTTGCGTATTAGTCCCAAAACCATCACAACTAACAAAATCAGTGAGACTGCCTATATGACTGACAGGTGTCTGTGACAGGAACTGGGAGAGAAAATATGGAATGTGTGACTACCATTGTTATCATGAAGCATCCAAAACAGCCCAGGGAAGGTTTGGAATACAAACCTCAGCACTGAGCTGCAATTAGATGTAGATCAAAGCCTTGCTGGTAAGAGATCTGAGGACAATTTATCAGAAATTACATTGCACCACACAGGGCAAAGGATGCCAAAGGATTTTGTAAGATGCAAGCTTTCTGTCTTCTGAATCAAATGATACTTTTTTTATTATGATGGTTCTTGAAGAGTTGATTTTACAAGATGCAGCCATCAGTGTTAATATATTCACTTACAAAGACAGGTAGTAGTATCAGCAAGTCTTTAGATGAAACACTTATCTTTCAGAGCAGCATCCTGGAATTTATTATCCAAGAAGCCTCACAATTAAGTTTACAGATATGTAACACTAGCTTTTATATTAAAGGAAAAATTTGAGCTGAAAACACACCTTATCTCAACTATTTTTTAGCTAGTTTAGTAGAGGCTTAATTTTTGAACCAGTATAATTCAACAGATATAAAAGAGTAGTATAAACCATTTCATCAATGATTGAGAGACATACTATAAACATTGCAGACTTTTATTCTTTAATTACCTTTCATGTTTCAAAGAATACTGGTGGGAAAAAAAAAAAGGTATACACAAGCTTCATATATATGCATGTCTGAAGAAAGCACAGTAAGTGGTTGATTCAGTGAGGAAAAAGGTTTTAATTCTTAATTTAGAATGATAATAGAAACACCTACAGACAAGTTTACTTTTTTTAGTTACAATGGACAATGTAGGTCTTTGTTTTGTTGGTTTTTATTTACCAATTTGTAGATCTATCCACCCTAGAGCAAGGTTCAGGCACGTAACATTGTGTATATAAGAGCTAGCAGGTGCTTGCCTTTTTTCTGCCTGATATCTCGCCATGCACATCACTTTTACCTCATAAAAGTGACTGAAGTAAACAAACACATGGCTTCATGTTATGTTAACATATAGGAAATACTCGCAGTGTTATCATACACAATGGCACATGATCACAGAGCACAACCTGTACATTGTCAAGCTTGGCTGATTTCACTATAGTCTTGCTAGAAAGAAAACAATGTAAGAAATTTTTTGTTATTGAACATTTTTCCACTATTTTCATGTACATATGTTCAAGCCAGTGTCAATTAACACTTCATACTAGAACCTGCTACTTATTCTGTCTTGGAAAAGAAGTGAATTTATGGAATGCTTTGATTTCATAACATGTTCAAGTTGCATGGGACATGCATTCAGAATCACTTGTGTGTAATTAAAATGTTTGGAAATAAAAATATTGCTGTTTTAATATTTTACTTAATACTGAAAATCCCATGATCCTATTTTCTCTGTCACCCCAACAGGATAAAAATTCATATTGTGAAACACTCTTTCCCGAGGAACCCATTAAAGCACAAGTCTCTGTATTTCAAATGAGCTGTATTCACCTTCCCAGAGTGGATCACAACTTCTTTGTGTCACTTTGAGTTTCAGAAAACAGTATTTGCAGAAAAAAAATCTTCATAAAGGCTCTTTTTAATATTCCCTGACTAATGGCAGCATTAAGGCTGAAGGATGATCAATGCTATCTGAGCACAATTTACTAATTGGGAATGAGCAACAGGAATGAACAATATAGAAGATTTACAGTAGTTTTAAACCTTTGATAAAAAACTGGATAGTTTAATGTTTGGAAAATTAGTCTGAGGAACAAAAGCAAACATTTAACTGAAAAGTAAATTTGCAGCTAGTGACAGAGTTTGGCATACAGATCACACACACCATTTACTGCCTCTTATCTGGGGCTAACGTAACTTGTTTTAAAGGATGGCGCAAACTTCACACAATACTTTAGTGCTTGATGAGTTTGAAAGATAATACATTTTACCACTAGCAACACATATGCAATATCAAAATTGCACATGCCCAAACTGAATGCTGTGATAGAAACTTCTAGTGTTTGTCTTTGTAAGCTGTACTTTGCCATGACACTAAATAAGGCACTTGCCTTGCTCACATCATGAGGTAATGGTACTGAGATGCCTCAAGATTTTTCATCCAATCAAAATTTGTTACATTTACTTGTTGGACAGATTTAAAAGAGTTGAGCTGGACTACTGAATTATGAAACCCTATAGAAAAAAAAATTAATATACAAAAGCAGAATCTAAAAGAGAGGAAAGTTTAGTCAGGTCTCTCAGAGAAGGCTTTTTCTCCTGAGGATATTAGCAATATGCAGCACAAACACTCTGTATTCAGAGCATACATGCTTAGACTGTATAAACACCAGAAATCAAAATACTGCAATTGTCAATGTTTTTTTTCCCCTATAGAGCAGTAAGGATGAGGTGATTAGTCACTAATCTAAGAGCTTTAAACTAATAATGGAAAAAACCTCATAAATATATTTTACTGAAAATCAAATTTATTTTTTTTTATCAGAGTACTTATACTGTGGTTTTTTACCTCCTAAACTACCCAACATCTAAAAATTAACATTTTGCAGAATATAGCCAGCATGAAAGAATACTGTCAAATCTTTGTTTTTGCTCTCAGCATATATCACAAGCTGAATGAAAGGAGTCTTACAGAACATTAAGTGATAATCAATCTTTCAAATGAAAGGTAATTCCTCATATATAATTCCATTTCTGTGATCCAAGTCTCTATGAAATTCACAGGGCTTAAGAATAATTCTATTACAAACCATTTAATTTCTAGAAGGTCTTATTGAGTTCATTTCCATTACATGCTGTGGCTCTGCCCACCAAAGTGTCATAAGAGCACAACTACCAAAAGTCAGAGGTAACAGGGCCAACAGCTGATCTGTCCTGGGACTTGAGAAACACAGCTTGACTTTTCCCCCAAACCTGAACACAAATGAGCGGCAACAACAGCATTATATTAGCAGAAAAAAAAAAAACACAACACAACAAAAAGCTATAGCAATGCAAATACAAGGTTGTGACCTGTATTTTCAGAAAGAAGCCCCCCTTAGAATCTACTCATGCTTCTTCCATTGTTATCTCATTTTTAATACTTCTGCCTTTCCAGTCTTGCTGTGCCCCAGGCCATTCACCAACCATCCCTCTTATCCACCTATTTTCAAACAGGACTCTGGGGAGAACAGTCACTCCTCAGGTAAGTAGTGGCTTTTCTTTACAAGCTGTCATGGCCCTCATGCACCCCTTGGAGAGTGATATTTTCTTTTCTGCTAGCTCTGTGATTTCCTTATCCCAGAAGCAACAAGGAAAGTCACATCTCTGACTGCCATGCTACATCACCAATGGGGCTTTTCTGTCACCTGGCTCTATCTCAGCTGCACGTCTACTCATAAACATTGATTACACTCCATGAAGCCTCTTGCCTTTCTTCTTTCTATTGACAAAATTTTATAGTACCTTTCTACTGCTAAGAGCTCTTTTCTTGCATCTTCACTACATCCTTTCATCACACTCTCCATTTCCAATAACTTCCTTTCTCCCATTTTTTTGCCTTCAGAATCTTCCCCCATATCATTCTCATGTTCCTATCCCCAAGCTCTCCATTCCCTTTGACTCCTCCTGTTGGCTGCCCTTTCATGAGTCATTCTAGAAAAGTACCATGGGAAGTCAGTTCACTCGGTTTCACTGTTAGCTGAAAAAGACCCACAGAGCCAGGTTAGCACATCATTTGCAGGCAATATGTTAAGGAATATAAATTCTTCTGCCTGGCAGAGAGCACCATCCTTCCTTTTATTTCATGTCGTGCTCAGCGGGATGCCAGTGATTTGGAAGAGGAATGGAGCCCCATTAGAGGAAGTTTAGTAGTGTGGCCTGTAGCCATTGATACACACATCTAACATTAACAGAGATTTTCCCATGGACATGAAGAGCTAGTATTGTCTTTTAATGTAAATGCATGGGAGCCCCAGTTTGATGTTTTTCTTCTTGTTTGTATTTATTAGCTGTAGAATGAATCCTCAACAGATTTAATATCTGTCATCATAAATCCTCTAATGATTTCATATGGTTAAAATGTAGCCTACTTAACAGATTGTATGGTTTTGATTACTAAAACACAAGATTTTTTGATCAGCAGTACTGTATCCTATTCAAGCATCATTCTGCTGAGCAATTTCTTTAGTTACCAGTAAGAAACATGGGGGAAGTATGGATGAAGTAATGAGAAATATGATAAGCAGTAACATAATCACATGTTTCTTCAGTTTTAATAAAGTGACTTGACATTGAGATTAGGATGCTCTTTCCCTCCTCAGAGAATCACAAGCACTAACATTCACTCTGCAACACCATGCTTAGAAATTTTGAGCCACCTAACCTACAGTATACATTGTTCTTCACAAAGGATATAAACTTTGCAATTATTTCAACTGTCAGAACAGATGGCAAGGAACTTGCATCTCCCATTCACATTTCATTAAGAGTATACAAATACAGCTTGTTTTCTCTCAATGCTTTGCTGTGTAGCTTCTGCGGAAAGCATTTGACAACTGAACAAAGTCTTCATCGTCATATCTTAAGACAATGGCAACAGAATTATGACAGGTTCCTTCATCTACCATTTCTTTTGCTGTGCCAAAAGTCTTAATTTATTTTCAGCAGGGTATCTTTTTACTTTTTTCTTGAGATAAATGCAAATGAACACATGCAAAATGAACAGAGCATGGAGTGCCACCTCAACAAAAGGAAAAACTTCAGACAAGGTCACCTTGAATCTGAGTTGGAAAAAGAAAATAAATCCTATTCATTAATTTCACAATACACTTGAAACAGAGGCTTTCTGGCCTGCATGCATTTCAAACAGTTGTTAAAACTCTTCTCTTTTCAGACAAAAGCAGTGCTATTTAGCTTGCTATTTCTTAGGAACTTTACAAATGTCACAAGATCCCCATTTTATTTTTTTTGTTTTCATTATGATCTGTATCACTTAAGAATGTCGTCATGAATCCTGATCTTTGGCAGTCTAAATGCAACAGAGGCATCATACAAACTATGCCCAAAGAGCCTTTTTCTGTAGCTTAGTCAACATCATAACATGGGAGTTCCTTCTCTCAGATAATCTGACTTTAATCAACAGAATTTCAGGAAGCATTTTAGAGACTACAGGATGAATCCTCAAAGCGCTCAAGCCTTGATTTCTCTTCACTGCTCAGTGAAGCTCCTCTCCAAAAGGAACTCTAGGGAATGTTTTCTAGGAATTGCTACCTTGGTCAAGTAGATCAAGTCACTCGAACCCCATCGTTGCAGCTGCAGCCCAAGATAAGCTTCAGCTCTTCCATGAAATGCAGGGCTAACTCAGCCATGCTGCCTGCACCAAGGAAAAGATTTATTTCCTTAATAGCTGACAATCTCAGGGGCAATAATAGTGCTGCTGAGCTTACATTCTGTTGTTAAATTGTGTATTGGCTTAATTAAGACGACATACTTTCTCTTAGTTCTTCAAGTTTCACTGTAAGTAAAAGCCAGAATAACTCCACTTGCTAAGGTAGTGGCAGTTTCATGAAGAATGGGCTGTTTTGCTATACTATGGTGAATACAGTTTCATTCTATGGTCTCACTGGGTAGCTGCACAATTCTGTATGACTCTGTGGAGAAGGACAGCAGAACAATAAAAATATCTTCTATTACATGTTAAGAAGCCATGAATCACATAAAAACAGGGCTACAGGAATAAGTAACAAAATAAATATTTACAAGGAGAATCTCTGCTTTTTCCTGTTATGACTGATCACAATTTCTTCAGTAACGTTCCCTTCAAAGTGATTTATTGTGGAGCAACAACAGAAAGTATTACTCATACTTCCTTTTTAAGAACAGTTTGCAAATAATTTTCTCTTGGACTAGGTCATACTCAGCTTCTCTCACCCTCCATCAGAACAAACACTGAATTGTAAGTATTTAAAGTTCTTTATACTATAAATAGAAAAAAAAGTTATCTTTTTTTACATATTGAAGTATATATGCTGAAAGGAGTGATATGTGAGAACAATCATTACAACAGTCATGTAGTAGGAAAATAGTCTAAATGCTGAGGGAAAAATCAAATCTCAAATCTATAACTCATAATAGTGAAGATTATACAGAAAGTACTGATCATCCCATTGATATCAGGAAAAAAATAGCAACTCACACACCAGGTCAATTCTATACAGATACAACAAATAAGGAAATGTATCTCCCCACCGCTTGTTTCTTAGTCACCCCTTGTGGCATTCAAATTAAATGTGGAAAAAAAAACTCAACCAAATCTTTCTTTTCAGGCAGAGAACTTTCATCATGATAATGTGGCATCATGAATTGGTCACTTACAGGAAAACTCAGAATCATACTGAAGCTTATCCTGCAAGTTGAGTTCAGTCACAAACAAAACTTCTGATTTTAGACTCAGGATTGAGTTTCAACATCTACTAAGGACTGTTTGTCTCAGGAGGTTTTAAAAGAGAATAAGAGCTTGTATGATAAAAATAATTTTTTTAAAAAATAGTTTGATGTGCAGGGACGTTCTTCACTAACTGTGAAAAAAAACCTTTCCCTAAATTGTATGGCAAAAAAATTACTAAGCTTCAATAAAAGCCTAGCAAATATGAAGAGACGTTAGTTAAAAATCTGCCAATATCTTTCAAAATACATTAAGCCATGTTGGTGAAGAATCAATAATTGTTATTTCTCTTGCTTTCAGTTTATGGATGTTTAAAGATTCTGTCACAATGATGACACCCTAAAGCAGAAATTTTCAATAAATAAAATGTATTTCCCTAGCAGGGTTAGAACTCTCTTGGCACTTAAACATGTTAGAAACTATTTATCATTTCTAAGAATTCCTTTTGCTATTGAGTAATTGCCACTTTATAATATTATTCCCCTGAAGTACCACCAGGAAAATCTGGAGGAGAAAAGGGGAGGGCTGATAACAGAGGCCTCGATAGTTGTTCTTTCTTACATCTTTCAGTGTCTGCGACTGAAAACCCAGATGACTTAAAAAGTGGATATAAGCAAATCACCCTTGTCTGCCACAGATGGATAAGCAGGAAGGCACAGAACACCAGTCCAGGAGAAGACCAAGGGAATACCGAGGAAGGTGGATGTCCTTTATTTCAAGACAAATTCCTGCACAGGGTGCAACTCCCTTTCCACTTTAGAAGACTGAATGAAATATACAATTATTGCTTCTGTGACTGTGTATCCATTTGTGTTTAGCATTATGGAGGAAAAAAAAAAACTGGCCAGAGCTCCACAGAACATATTGGTGTCCTGTAACCAAGTGATATCCTTGCTTGTATGACAGGCAAAGGAATGGGAAGAGACCATAAACAGTATGTTGAGAGGAAAAAGAAACCAAGAAAACACACCCAAAAAACCAATGTAGCTTATATTCTAAAACTACTGAGTCCTGATCAAGGAAAGAGAAGTATTTGCCAGCATTTGCTATCCCCTTAACATGGGAGACATCTGCTCTGCGTATGTGACAATGGCAGGCAAACATCACTATTTAACAATTTCAGGTCTCTCCATCCATCATTTCATTCATCTGTCTACCTGTGTTATCATTATCATTCTACCTTGCTCACACACTGTAGCTCCACTAATGCAAAGAGTTTATCGTTTACCAAGTTTCAGCCCAAAAATACATTACTGGAGATGAAGAAAACATTTCCATACAGAAACAATAAGGTTTTACCTATAACAATCATGGAGGAAAATTCACTTTGACAAGCTACTGCTTGAACTCGATGAGCATCTTAAAGCATCGTGTAATCAAGCCTGCAGAGTACTGTCTGGTTATTAACATGCTTCTGAAGGATAGTTTGTTGTTATTTTATTTCAAAGACTTATTTCAGGACAGATTTGTCTTGTCATGCTGATGGCAACGAAGACTATCAGGATATTCCCATTACAGTTCTTTGAAATCTACTCAGGAGATCCTTCAGAAATTTGTTCAGCATTTCAAAGCAGCATTTTTTAAAATTTCATCACAAAGCAGAAACTTGCTGCTTCTCCAACCCTGCCCCCAGCATGCATTCCTGTATTAAGGGGATGGTAGATTTGAGCCAAAACTGACAGTACCATTCACAAAATCTCTACATCGTGACAAGCCATTACCTGCAGCAAAGACTAGCAATAAATAGCACAGCTAAATAATAAATGTGTATAACTTTTAACCAGTTTCCCCTTTTTCTTACTAGGTGCCATCCTGTACTTGCTCAACTCCCCTCTAATTATGGTGGCACTAAAAAGGGGGAAATCCACTGCATCTTGTCTCCCCACAAGGTAGGCATCTTCCTCAAGGCACTAGATTCCCAAGCAGCTGAGACTGATCTGAGTTTAAAGTGGCTGTGAAAGATGGGCTGAGGAGTACAGACCAAGAGACCTACTGACTCTTAAGTCCTTGCATTGCAACAAGGATTTTCTCTCACTGCAACTTCAGAAAATAGTTGCATTTCACACATCTGAGAAGAGATCATGTCTTCACAACCAGACACAAACTTTAATTTTGTTTCCTGATGCCTCAGTCTGACATGCCTGAAAGGAAGAATTGCACTAGATCACGTTCTTTGATTCAGACTCAATTTCATTTCCACCAGAATGCCAATAAAGTGCTACTTTCAAACATTTCATTAGAAGAGCTAACATCCAAAGTTTATAGCTCCTGCCTATGTAGAACACTTTGGGATGCCATTTATCTGAAAGACAATCTACAGAGAGGGTTAAGTTCTTTCTATTTCATGTTTTCCAAGAAGGCAATATCATTCCAGAGGCAGGGTTGCTTTGGAGGTTAATTATGTATTCCTGCTGCAGATTTAAAAACAGCAACATTTAAGATTACAGCAGCAGAGACAAGCACAGCTAGGATGAAGTGTCTGTCAGTGTTTTATGATAAAACATTATCTGCACAGGTTACAGCATGGTCTGGGCAAAGCACTGTGGTGTGAAAGAGGACAAGTCAGAGCTAGGAGAAAAAAACTGACAGATATTGAAGTAGTAACCCTGAGTATCTTTTAAAGAACAAGTACTATACCAAAAGCACTGCTTTACATTTGTTTTGCTGCTTTACTTGAGAAAGATACTCTAATTCTGCATGGAGTTTAAACACATAAATGATCTAGTTTCTCACTATATGATTAAATTGGATGTCCAGCCACAATCACAATTTTTAGAAGAGCCTCATTTGATCACATTAAAAGAAAAAAAAAAATCCAGGTGTGAGCTTCTCATCTAGTCTGAACTGAAAACCTGAACTCTCATTACTTTGTAACAATGACTAAGGAGGGGATAAGTCTTTAACCCCAGGAGAAGCAAAAAAAATCCTTAGCTGGAGAGGGAATGGAGATGTACCTGGAACTGAGACAGAAATCAAATCCTCTGAATTTCCCTTGACCTTGAAAAGCCCACTTCTGGAAATAAATCTATGTCTTGGCTCCAGAGGATATTCAGTCAAAGTTGAAACTACACAGCTACTTTATTTATTTTGGACACAAATATTCAGAAATACAATAAACCAAAGCTTCCGAATACTCCGGCTGTTAAAAAATAATTGCTCCCTGGAAGCTTAAAACCTTCCTCCTTCACACATTGCAGGAGTGAGAACTAGCAATCTGATATTTCAGCAAACTGACCACTTTGATTTTTATTGTACATTCCTCCCTCCCTAAAAAAAAAATAAAAAAAATAAAAAAATCCTTTAGCTTAAAATGTCTTCTAGGGTGTAAAAAGAAATCCACCTATTTTCTCTCAAAAGCAAAAGATTCACTTTATTCAACTGTGCAGAGAGGAGAAAAGTTCAGAAAACTCCACTCCCATGGGTCAAATGTCAGCTCTCTTTGGATTTTCTTCTCTTGCTTTAAGTTCTCCAAACAGTGATCAATATTTGCTGTAAAACCTAGTCCAGAGCAGGTGAGTTGAGGATGGAGTTTCATTAATTAAATCCCTCTGTGTCCTTCCTGCTTATTTGTTCAGATCAAATCTTTGAGGTTAGTTGAGCCTTGAGTTTTGTGTTTGTTTTAAGGATCACGTAACTTTGTGCACAGAAATAGGAGTAACATTCCTAATTAGCACAGCAAGTAATCACATTAAGTTAGAACATGACTGTTACTCATCTGTTTACAGCTGATCTTTGCTAACCCAGTTCAAACAGTGGCATAAATGATCAGGAAACTCTTCAAGGTTCAGAGGGGGAAAAGCTTGGGACAGTGCACTTGATCAATGTCACCATGAGTGTCAAGAGATAGTCATTATTGCCCCGTAGATTTATTGCTTAGGTCACAGCAAATTACTCTCTTCTCAAGCTTTTTCCTGGCTATGTTTTTAATCTGTACTCTTCTCATTCTACTGCCCCTCTGCTATTTTGCAGATTGATTGTGGACTCACACTGGGGACAAGGGAGTCTCTTTGGTCAATGGAAAGCCTGAAATTTTGACAAAGCATCTACCAGAAATCAGGAGAAAGGAATCTTCCATCCCATGAAATTATTCTGCATTCTCCATGGGAACACAAACTCATACCTAAAGATAAAGGAAAGAGTCTTTTGTTTTGCTTGCTCTGGTTCAGTGGCACAGATGTGATTATTTTCAGGTGATAAAGCCTTTCTCTGACACAGCAATTTAAAAAAAAATTTTTTTTACTTACATAAGCACAGTACCACATTGCCCAGAAAAAGCATCTAGTAAAGTGCAAGACAAAAAGATTTTTAAAAGCATTTGTACCAAAACACAACAAAAACATACACTTCCAAGGCATATCTTCAAGTAGTTCACGGGAAAAGATTGCACCCTGTTACTGCATTAAAAAGCAGTCATCTCTTCACAAAAGCCTACTGCTACTTCTGCACTGCAAAGTCCAAGCTCAAGGAAAAACTCGTTTGCAGGTTTAAAGAAACAACCCTCTCACTATCTCTCTCTACTTTTAGAAATAAATATACATGTAGATATTCATGGAAAGAATAATTCTGGAGAGTATTGCAATAGTAAGAGAGAGTGATCTTTTCAAAACAAAGACATGTTTTTACAAACCTTAAGGGAACAGAATACATAAAACACATGATGAAGTGAAGTTTTGATATTATTCATTTTGTGAATATTCTACAGTTATTCAAATGAATAAATCCTATGGCTTTTCCCCATCAACACCTGGGAGCATTTATACAGTCCCACCTATAAATGTCCAACTTAACCTGCAACACAACTGTTGACATGTTCCAGCTTCTCTGCTCAAGATGAGATTGTACAAAATCTCTACTGAATTTGGTGGGAGAGACAAAGGCCTATTAGGGGGGGAAAAAAAAAAAAAGATGAAGAAAAAAAAAATGAAATATTGAAGTGTCAGCTTAAGGAATAGACTAAAGGACAGCAAAGAAGTGCTTAAAGGCAGACAGCCTGTGCTCTGAAACACAACCAGTAACATCACCAGTCAGGCTTTCAAACACCATGGGCTCTAGAATAGTGGACCTGTATTTCTGACACTGCCAGTGATGTGCTCTAAATATATCACCAGAAGTTTTTCACCTTGTAGGAAAGACTTCACACAGGCAGACAATGCCAAATGTGAAGGAACTGCTTAAGAATATCGAACCCTGTAACTGCCATCATAAGAACAACAAACTTAGCCCATATTTCAGGAAGTTTTTGTACCAAGTTAGATGAACATCAAGTTCTTCCAGATGTTTTGCTTTGTTTCTTTCCAAAGTTTTGAGGTTGACAACTTGTTTCCAATGCAGTTTATGAAGATACTGTAAACAGAAGAACTCTACAACAAAACCTTTCACAATCACTACAACATCTTTTCTCCAAAGAGCAACTTGTATGTACAAAATGTGAAATTTTATGCATTCATTCAAGTCAAGCAGTAACAGAAAGCCAAGCATAGACAATGGGAGACAATAAACTCGAATTATACAGGCAAGACAAACGCTCCATTATCTCACTATTACCTCTGTAGGCTTATAATATAGAAGTATATTTTATAAATACATTACTCACACTGCAAGTAAGAGGAATTTAATCTTCATTATACAGTCAAAATATTAATATCACCCACCTGCACCTTTCTTAGGGTGCTACCTCTCCCATCAGCATAATCAGACAGTGGTACTGAGCACCAGAGCTCAGCCCTGTTCGCCAAGCCCTCCTCTGCATGCCCATCTGCCTCACCTCTGACTTCAGAGCAGCCTGTGCAGTGGGATAAGGGAAGGGCACCAGGTTGTATGCTATGGATATCATGGTTTCCCACTCACAGGTATGTCACAGGAAAGGGATCAAACACAGTCGATAATACAAAGGGCAAGAGAAGCAGTTCTCTTGTGCAAGGCAAGAGAAACTAAGTAATTGCAGAAAAAAGAAACTAATTTCTTATTTGAACAAATATTGAGAAAAAAATATGCCAATCTCAGGGATTCTGTACTGTTACATTAAAACTAGTGTGTCAAGTTTGCTTTATCATGTAGAAGGGAGGTTTTACAAACAAGCAGTGAAACTAGATTCATTCCAAAATGACAATATTTCATCTGCTCAGAAGCTGTGGTGTGCCATACTTGTAATTTACTGGTGACTTGCAGTGACTCTTCAGTCAGACTGAATTAATATACATACTGCTTAACTTTTGGAGAGAATTTGGCAGAGGTTTATAACTCACTGAAGTAAAATCCAATGCAAAAGCAGAAGTAATAGATTAATTAAAAATGTGAATAAAGTGTAAATTATCACGAAACAAATCTAAGCTTAGAAGCTTTAATTGTATCCTGCTGATGTTGAGGAATAAACATGTAATGTATTATATTGTACATTATATTAATATAATATTATGCATTTATAGACGGGTTGACTGTGTTATAAAATGCAAAATGCTAATTTTCAGGCACACATATGTTGACAATCACCAAACTACACAAAAGGACAGTAGGAATTGTCTGCTATTCTAACATATGATAAAATATGATGGAGTTATTTGAATTGCACAGGAGACTGGGGAGTAATAAAATGGACTTGCAACTAGATTGTATAATGAAGTCCATGGAGGGTAGATGTGCAGAAATCTATACTAACATTTAACTAAATAAATAAATAATTAGGGAACAAGACCTTAATTTGAGAATAGCTTTCAGATTTTAGAATATTTCTTACTTTATATAATAAGAGTCAACTTTTCTCAAGAGCTTCAATAGAAAGTTGAAAATGATACCTCTGATAAGGAGAAAGTTTATTTCTTTTTAACAATGTATGGTGTTAGATATAAAATAATAATAATGAAATAATAATGTTAATTAAATATAATGAAATAAAGTAAGACATTAGAAGTAAAAGAGAATAATTGAATTTCATAATGCTTTTTATAATTGCACAGCATCCAATGCTTTTGGTCATTGCAATGTTTCTATATATGCCAATGAGCTAATGAATTTATAATCATCAGAGTAGGAAGATTCTGGAACACCTTCCTGTCAGAATTAGTGGGGACAGGAAACCCAAAGAAGTATTTACAAGCAATAATAATATTTTTACGAACAAGATTACTTCATATGGTGGGGAAATTAACAACTTTGCAGAAGGTTGCTTTTGTTACAACATGCCCAAGTTAGTTTTCCCCCTCTCTGACTCCAGTTTTACAAAAGCTTATTATACCCATCTTATAATTTATCTAAGCAGATAGCAAAACAGATCATGAAAAGAAAGAAAAGGCTACTATCAGTGCACACACTTGCACACCAGCCAACCCACAAGCCACCTGCATTTCTGAAATGGCACCTCCATTGTCAGGTATACCTGAAAGCAGGATCCAGAATGAAGTTCTACACAAACAATGTAATTTGAGCAGCACAAGTGACAATATCCCCACCATAAACTGGAAGGCCTTGGAGCTTAAAATCCACAGCTGGGATTTGTTTTGATACATTATCAAGAGAAAGACAAACTTCACAGAACTCAATGAAAAATAACCATAGGGTTTGCAGCATATTCTCATTCCAGGCAGCTTAGATACATAATTATTTCTTCAACTTATTTCCTAAGCTCATTCTATTGTGATACCACTGCCCCTTAAAAAAACAAACAAAAAAAACCCAACAAAAACTCCCCAAAAAAATGAAGGAAGATATGAAAGACACTATTAGTGTTCTTTCTCTCCCAAAAACTCACAGTTTCGATCCCAGTCAGCAGAGCACTGCACCCTTCCAAGAGGTGTAATTGTGGAGACAGCAAGAGGGACCACAAGCCCTTTCAGGCATATTGACCAAACTATCCAGGTTCTCCTAATCACTTCTAATGCAACACAGTCCCTCTTTACAATCCAATAATCACAGACTAGCCCTGAATATTATGTATTTCAGCCCATCCAGAATACTTCCAGGTGACTTCATTAAGGAGACATCATTAAATAGCACTTTAATTACCAGCCTGATTAAGACAACAGCATGCCTGGCTTTCAAGCCATAGAATTGTAAATAAAAGCAAAGAAAGAGCAGTGAGAAGGCTTGCAGACTCTCTGTTCTCAGCCCATTAATCACAGTCTTATGTTAGGTACTCAAAATTTGGCAATACTATAACTTCAATAAAGCTTAAGAAAAAAATATAACTGTTTATTTTTTAGAATGTATAGATATGCCTTCAGCTATACTTCAGAAATGGTTTAGAATTCATTTCTAAGCCAGAAAGTGTAACAATACATCTTATTATTAAATGTGAAGCACAGGGGCTCTGCTGCCAAATAAATCTCTAGTAGTACAGAGTCCTCCAGGACTGTCTTCAGTTCCACCCCTAAGTTTTTTCCATCGCATGATGCCTGAGGCCCAGTTCCTGCAGTGACTTAACACACCTCCAGAGCCTATTTCCACCACCTCCTCCCTTCTGCTCCTATTGTTTGGTTATTTGTGAAATCATTTTTGTCAAGATAATTGGACTTTCCAGAGCTTGATGCACCGATTTAAGGTGAAAGGGACATATTACTTTCTCACACAGAGCCAGTGAATCAATTTCCCTCCTGGCAGCCTCCCTCTAATAAAAATATTTTTCTCTCTTTTTACTTAAAAGCTCATAAATACCTCTTTGGTAGAGAATCTCTCTAACCTTTGAGCCTCACTGCTGCACCTTTGTGAATGACAAAATGAACTCACTAAAGGTATGGAGTTTGGAAAGATGAATTGTGTATTTAAACAAGCTTGCCTTCAGCACTCCTTTCCCTGTTCTGCCTTCTTCAGAGCTTACCCATTGCTCTGGCATCTGTACCCCTTCCTTGTGTCCAGAGCATTTGTCAATGGAGGTGAAAACACCAAGCGCAAAAATATTTTTCTTCCTCGTAAACAAAGAACAAATACAGACAAATATGTGCTAATGACAATGTGTATTATTTTCTGCTTCTTGGCTGTTGGAAAATTTGTGATCAATGTTACTAGAATTGGATGGATATCTGGAAAAGCAAAACATTTCCATTACACATATAACACTGCAGGATGTCCTGATGAAAAGCTAGTGAACAGATTGAACACATTTCTTCCATCTATTTTTTTTTTCTTGATACCTTAATTTCAGAGTTATTATGATAAAGTATAACATGCTCTTTTTTTTTTTTTTTTTTTTT